>PJEM01005993.1:0-57346 GCA_004023845.1 Helogale parvula
CACCAGAAGTTAGATTAGCCCTGGGAGGAGAGCAGACTGTACTGTTCCTTTCCTTACCCTGCGCCGTGTGCTCCCGTCTCACCAGAAGTTAGATTAGCCCTGGGAGGAGAGCAGACTGTACTGTTCCTTTCCTTACCCTGCGCCGTGTGCTCCCGTCTCACCAGAAGTTAGATTAGCCCTGGGAGGAGAGCAGACTGTATTTTGTTGCCAGCTGGTAACACCGTGTTTTCCTGTGTGCCGCCAGTTAAGCGTGTTCTCTTTCCTTTGCTTACACTAGAGTACGGAGTGGGGGTCGGTCTGCCCTGGTGGGCACTTGCCGTGGGCCCCCCGGCCAGCGGGAGTGTGCGTGGGCTTGTGGGCAGCCTCCCCCTGAGACACGCAGCTTCAGAGCCACCGGGAAGGAGGAGCGAGGGGTGCAGGGCGGAGTCGTGTTTCCCTGGGGCCACAGAGGCCGCCCCAGCAGGGTGGGCGTGCAGAGTGTCTCCGGCTACACTGGGCCTTCGGTGCTGGCCGGCACACGAAGGTCCCAGAGCCCCACACGGTGTGGTTCTGTGTAAGGACGGGAGACGAGAAAAGGCGAGCCTTTGAGAAGCTGGACAGTGAGTCCTCATGGGGAACAAGGCTGTAGTAGCGGGTGGCGGAGGGCTGGGCGTGCGTGCAGTGATCTCTCTCTCTCTCTCTCTCACTCCCTCTCTGCTGTGGGACTGGCCTTGTGTAAGAACCGGAAAGCCAAACCGACAACTAAAACATAGAGAATTTACAGAATATCTAAGAAAGCATTTTGATTCTCTTTAAGGGCAGGTACCATATAAGATGATATTATAATTAAATGTCTTAAAATGTGCAGCATTTCTACAGTTGAGGTATAAAGTGTGTGCTCTAAGACGTGCTTTCACATTGAGCCAATCTGGAAGCACTGGCTGTTGGCAGCCAAGTTACCAGCCGTGTGCTGAGCACCTGACATGCATTTGTTCCTCTAAATAGCCTCTCTGACTATATCATATATACACACACACACATCGTATGATACACTGTATGTTACAGCTCTTTCACGGGACAGGAAGGCCACGGTTAGCCAGGCAAGCCACTGTCCCAGTGTCTACTTCTGCTGGGGCCAGTGATTGAGCCCAGGCCTGCCCGGTTCCAGAACCTACCACCCCTCCAACACAGTGCCACATAAAACTGACCAGGCAGAAATTGAGGCCTAACACAGCGCCTCACACCTTTCAGACTCTCCTTTCCCATGAAAAATGGGAGTACAAGTGGGCTGAGTCCCTGGGATACTCCTGAAATGTAACAAAATTATATGACAAATTAAATTTAAACTATTTATGATTTTGGTATTCAATAGAACATTGGGATGCCTCAATTGCTCAGTTGGCTGAGCATCCGACTTTGGTTCAGGTTATGATCTTGTGGTTCATGGGATTGAGCCCTGACAGTGCCGAGCCTGCTTGGGATTCTCTCTCTTTCTCGGCCCCTACCTTGCTCACACTCTCTCTCAATCTCTAAACAAATAAAGTTTTAAAAATAGGACATTAATTATTCTTGTGGCTGTGTAGCTCAGTATGAAGCTGGAGAAGAGGTAGAAGCATTCACAGCGTGTATTTCCAACTTCTGAGAGTTAATAATGGCCTCGCCATTCTCCAAGAGTCTCTGTGGTCAGGAGTTGGTGGGGTGGACTGGACAGATTCTTGGTGGAGTTGTTCTAATATTTAAGTGAGGCCTCAGTTATAATTCTCTGCTCTTCCAGTCTTCTAGTCACTTTTTTTTTTTTTAAACGAAAACCTTATTATGTACGGAGCTAAATCTAAGCTGTCAGCACAGCACCTCTGAAAGGGAGGGAGCAGTCATGGTCCTGAGAGCCCACGCCTGGCAGCACGGAGAGGTGTGCTTTTGCCAGGCGGCTGGCCTGGCCCTCCTCAGGGCGCCCCTCCTCGCCAGGCAGGTTTGGCTTAGGCTTGAGAGAGAGCCTAAGGAATGAGGAGCATCCCTCGTGGTGCCTGGAGCATGGCCAGCCTTCGTGTTCTTGCTCACCCAGCTGACAGCAACCACGCATGGCGGGACTCACTGGTCCCCTTCCGCCACCTGCGAGGACAGGTCATCAGGGTCCACGCGCTGACCTGAGTGTGACGAGAAGGCAGGGTGACCGCCAAGAGGACAGGAGAAGAATAGGCCTATGTGGGTGGCTGCAAAAGAATGATGTGGCCATGGTCTCTCTACCCTCTCCCGTTAGCGCGGTGCTGCCCTACAGACGACAGACACTCCGTTTCTTCCCTCCAGCACAGCCTGCGGACGTGCGCCGTGGCCTTGGGCAGTGCTGGCTCCTACTGGCTGAGCTCCACAGCCCGGTGCGGAACAGAGGCCCACGCCCTAACTCTGCTGAGGGGAGGAGAGGGCACCCCCACGGCCGCGACACTGTGGAGTCAGGCTCTTCCCACACCAAAGTCCAAATCAGATTAGAAATCTAAAGGCTCTAAATACTAAACACAAAAGTAAGCATCTTCTAAATCTTAGAAAGTTAAAATACTAATAAATATTATAAGCAAAAATTAGTTTTCATTTTTAAAGTTCTAGAAAAAAAGCCACACAAGTATATATTAATCAGTTAGATATATTACATGTGCAGCTCTCAGATTTATGGTGTCTTCTAGTAAGTCAGCAGTTTGGAGACGCATTTCCTCACAACATGTGCTAATGTGTTCCTGTAAACTGTCATCATCGTCCTCGCCGTCATCTTACTCGTTTCCATGCACAGTGACCGTGATGACCTGAACAGATTCTGAGCTCATGCATCGTCGGACCGGTTACTTACAGTCGTAGCTCATTGCTTTTCACCTAGCGGTTGTTTCAGTTAGCATCACTTGAATTGAATTGTTAATTAAATCTATAATTTCTTACTAACTAGAACACTGCTGAGTAACAGGGATTCTATCATTCTTCACACACAGAAAAGTAAGACCTGTTTACACAAAACAAAATACAAGTCACCCTTTTAGCAGCGATAGAGATTTTCACTTAAATATGAACATATATGTATACACTTACATAAAGTGAAGTGAGTCCTTTAAAATCATTTTCTTTGATTTCCTTAATTTTATTGTTTTGAAGGTCAACCATTTGAGTATCAAATGGAATGTTGCTTGGGACGGAAGACAAACCTGAGAAATAAACAAACATGTTACACACACTGTAGGCCGAAGAGAAGTTTTCTAGTTTGACAACAATGTGGATTAAATCCCATGATTACCAGTAGGAAACAGATAGCAATAACATTGCTCTTTGAAAGGTCCTGAATACCTTTTCAAGTCACTTGTTTATTTTTGCAAGGTTTCTAGTTGGGTCTAGCTGCCACTGCTCATCTGCACAAGGCGACATGAAGTAGAGGGACATGAGGGCGTCACCCACACGACTGCCGGGGGTGACCGCCGCTGAGGGGCAGCTCCTGCCCGTGCACTGGGCTGAGAAGTATACATGCTTTGTGCCGGTTCTCAGGCTCCAGTACAGAATTGTAACCTGTGGGTTTTCATCATTTTAAGAAGCCTCAACATGTAGAAAGTTACGCTTAGAAAATAAATTGTATTATTTTCATTGACATTATAAAAATGTTACTATGTATTTCCTTTAAGAATGAACTCCTGTACTTAGTGGTAAATTAATTTGATCACACAGACTTTCTCATCTGTATCTCAATGTTGATGTCTGGGTGTGCGGCAGACCTTTCTGGAAACCCTCCCCCTCAGCGCTGGGTTTCTCCTAGCCATTGCCCAGGCCGGAAGTTCCGGGGTGCCTGGCAGTCTGCGCTTCTCATGGGTGCGACCGCAGCCTTCTCTCCGTGCGCTCCAATAAGGCACGGCGGCATCATCTCCTTAGGGAGGTACTCAGTGAAAGACTTCAGTGTTTTCCCCTCTTTTGAATTAAAAAAACAAAGAGCAGGAAATCACAAGAGCTGACATGATGCATTTCTTCCTGTGTTTTCTTGCTTTCCCTGGATGGGCGAACATGCCCACCCCTGCTTGTTGTCAGACAAGCTTGATGAACATGGGGCCTTCTTGCTTCTCCCCAGCATTGACCGCCAAAATGTTCAAGCATGCAGGTAAGTTGCAAGAATTCTATGGTGAAAACCCATATTCGCTCTCTGCCATCAGCATTTTACTACACTTCCTGTTCATCCACCAGTTCGTCTTCTTTTATGCATCTTACAGGGAGTTTCAGATGTTAGTATACTTTTGGGGGAGCCGTCCTTGCTCTCGAAGAGCAGAGGTTCAGTATCCAAACACCGAGAGTCAGCACTGCCCCAGTGGCCCCCGGTCCTTTCCTCTCCGTGGTTGACAGTGAGGACGCAGTCTTTTAAGAAGTTTGACCATAGCTAGGAAGAGGCAAAGGGGGTAACTTGGTAGGTTAGCAAGGTAGCAGTTTTGTGAGCAGACAATTTTGGTCTTAGGAAATGAAGCGGAAGGTCTTGGAGGAACGCGGTGGCTCTGCCGAAAGCACCAGGTGGTGTAGACTGGGACCACCTGGCTCAGCCCACCCCTGGTGAAACTGGATCCCTAAACAGAAGTTGATTTTCTGTGGGAGAGAGAGTGATAGGGCCCCGGCCCTTCTTAATCACCGTGGTCACGTGGGAGTGGTGAGGCGTGTCCTGCCCGTGTCGGACTACTATGGGTTATCTTGGGTAAAATTTGTTTAGTAGGGTTTTTTTTGAAAGCTAAATATCTAGGAGGCCGTGCACGGAAAACACTGCACCAGCTGGCTGTCATGAGGTCGCTGGGTTTTCTTAGTCGCGTCCTGGGACAGAGCTGGGCAGGGTCCCCTCCCAGGTCTTCAGGTGGAAGGAGGTAACGTTGCTCTATGGAGTGCGGAGGCTGCCCCCCAAGCACCTCCTTGGTCAGTCTTAACCCAGAACCGGCCCCGCTGACCTGAGCCTGTCCTGCCTGGGACGCAGCTGGAAACAACGGCCGCACATTCTGGTGCTCCCTAGCCCCGACCTTTCTCTGCCCGGTCTGCCCTAGCTTGTTTCCCCTCACCGCTGCCCTGCCCAGGGTGCTTCCGGCCGGGCCATTCTCGGGCCCTGCTGCAGCCTGTCATCTCTTCCGTACCAGAACGCCAGAAATAAACTTAAACCCCGTTTTCCCAGCCTCCATCTTCCATCAACACCTTCCCATTGCTGCCAGCCCATCATAAGCTTCTCTTTGACGGATGCTTTTCGTTCCCCTCTCTCAGTTGTTGCACAAACATGCGCTTTATTGAAGTGTCTGCGGGGGACTGTAGCGAGCTCTGACAAGCGCCACAAACGCCTTGGCAGAGGGAAGTGAGCGCGCTTCGAGGCACCTGCTGCCTGGGTACGCCCTGGGCGTGGCCCTCGTGGGCCTCGTGGGCCTCCTGGCCCAGAACGACGGGCCGTGCCTCACATTAGCTTCCCACCGCGGGGCAGTCTGAGTCTTCCCCTCTCCTGAAAACCGCCCAGCACCAGAACCCCTGCTCTGCGTTTCCCATCGTACCCACTCCCTGAGCAGCCGGGAGTGCAGGCCTCCTCCTGAAGCCTTCTTCAGTAAAAGTGTTCAAAGAAAAAATCAAGTACTCTGCAGAGAAGTATGCATTCTTAGGACTTTAGAACGTGATTTGGTTCGGCCACTTTTCTAGACGGTTCTACACCTAAATCATTCAAAACAAATAGAGCGTTGACTTAACAATGTCTAGAGATTTCAAAAACTCTATAACCCGTTTATTCTAGATAAGCAACTTATTTTTGTTATTGTAGAATGTTACTAGAAAGCACAGTATCAACCTGCTGACATTCCGAGATGAAACCACAGTGACGTCCATTCTCCCGGAAGGGAACTAAAATGAAGTATTTGATTCAAATTTGAGAAGAAAAGGAAATGTTCTATATATGAAATTCCCACTGCTTTTCTCTGGTTTTCTAGATTTTTAAAATAAGTTTGAATGTCCTTTGAGTTTGTTATATTTTCAAAAAGCTTAAATGAAAAATTGCTTTATAATTAGTGAGCTAATTTTTGAAATTTCAGTGGAACCCTTCCTACCCTTTAAATTTTGCCAGAATGACGTTTTCTCCAACATAAGTTGACGTGGGTTCTTACCTAGATCAGAGCAGTGCACAACTCTGGAGTAGCACTGGCACCCAAAGGGGCACGTTGGGAACAGATCAAACGGGAAGAAGGGGTTAATTGGCTCTCCTGTTGGAAAAAGAGAGTTGTCCTCATCAAGGTCACTGTCCGCTTCGTCTTCCATGTCCTTCAGCATCATGTGCTTCAGTGTCACATACGAAGGGTGAAACAGTGGCTTGGCGGAGCACAGAGCCAAGAGCACTAGGAGCACACACCCCTTCATGTCGCCTGGTGGGGGGCCAGCCTGCAAATAAGGAGACAAGGAGACTGAGTTAAAGTTTAACCAGAATTGGTTCCTGTGTCTGTGCGCTTCTCAGAGCAGTGAGAACACAACAGAATGGCACTTGGACCCATTGTGAGGGTGACAGTGAATTTATAAAGTGTTTGGAAAGCAGTTGGGCAGTATGCTTTGGAAGTTTTAAGAATATGTTTATTTTTCATTTACTAATTCTGCTATGTATAATCTAGTCTCGGGAAATAACTCTTTTTTTTTAAGTTTACTTATTTAATTTGAGGAAGAGAGAAAGAGAGGGCACAAGGGAGGGAGGGACAGGGAGAGAGGGGGAGAGAGAGAATCCTGAGCAGGCTCAGCTCTGTCAACACAGAGCCCGATGCAGGGCTCAAACTCAAAAACCATGAGATCATGACCTGAGCCGAAACCGAGAACCTGTTGCTTAACCAACTGAGCGACGCCCCCCCCCCCCCCCCGAGGCGTCCCTCAGGAAATAATGTGCATAAAGATGCCGATCACGAAAGTACATATAATAGCAAAAACATTAAAGATAATAGTTAAATAAGGGAAATAGTCAAATAAAATAGGGTATATGTATTCCCTGAAATATTTTGGAGCCCACAAAATATTTGCAAAGAAGTTTTAAAATATAGAAAATTGTAATTTTGAAATTATTTTAAAAAAGCAAATATAGAAAATCACTGCATAAAGTATACTTACACCCAAACACACACTTAGCACAGATACAGCTAACTGATGATAATCCTAGGTGGTGGGACTATGACTGATGTGTCTTTTTTTATATATCTATCATGGCATTAAATACTATTAGGAAACTAATAAATGCTCTTAGAAACATGATCATACCCACTCCCTATTCCCCAGATCCTTCCATTGCCTTAATATCTATAAAAGATACATATCTAATGTCTTTCAAAGCAAAGCCTGTGTGCCCCCTTGACATCACATCTGGAAGTTGTCTGTAATTGATCCCCAACCCCCAACCCCCACCGGCTTCACTCTTAGACTTGGTCACTTTTTCCACAGTGTCACTTGGATTTCTTCCTTCTAATCTGTTCCATTGTCTAACACCTGACCCAGAGCATCCAAGGGCCAGACTTTATTTCTTCCTCTTTCTTACTCATCTTTCCACGGAGTTCTCTTTGTTTTCAGTTGTAATTTTCAAAGCCCACACAAAACAGATGAATGATTAAGAACCTTCTGAGTATAGATTTGTTGTCCTTTGATGGCAGATTTTCGCACCAGTGTGTTTACATACCATATATGTACACATATGTTTACATATCATGGTTTCTTAACTGTGTGATCCTTGTGAAGCATCCATTCTTTGTAATTTTCAAAAATGGAAAGCCTTATGAAATCATCTAAAGCAGACTTAGGGCGGTCTTCCTTTTGGGGTGTGCAGCTGGCTGCACACCGTTGGTGAGGCTGTGTCCTGGCCATCCCAGGATGTCCCTCACCTGGTCCCCAGCAGTGGGGCTGGCCTGTGGAAGCTGCACAGGTCTTCCAGAGTCTGTCACATATGATCCAGCCTCAGGAGGACCCAGTCCCCCACATCCTTGAGTCACACAAGCTGTTTCCAGTTTCTCAGAACCCAGAAATCAGCTTTAACCTCCCTGTGTGGGCTTGCTCTTTTGGACTTAGGCATCAGAAATGAATTAATTAGCTTAATTAAAATATTCATTTATATGTGGTATATCTTTTAATCACCATAGGAAGGTGAAAGAAATTATATCATCAATTATTAACCTGATAATTAACATTATATAAATCTTAGAAATTTAAATGGCAACATGAGTATTTTATCCACGAGATAGCTGGACATCACTAACCATACATGAGATTTCTCTGTGATAACCCACACTGGATCACGCCAAGGACGGGACATACACTTTTGTTAGTTTAATAGTTCATTTCGGAGCCAGCCCTGGCCTCCCACCTCTTCCCTGCCTTACAAATTGTCAACTTAGTTTATTTTAGACACATTCCTTCACCTTAACCAGGAGGGATGGGAGGCACAGAGAGCATCCGTGGCCTCCAAGAGAATTAGACCCAATTTATAGGTCACATGTCCCAGCCCGTTGTCTGGATTTTCTGCTGCAGCCCATGCGGGAACATGCTCTTGCATCCTGCAGTCGGGTGGCCTTGCGGGCACACTGTCATCTCCTCTTCTCCAGCCAGTCCACACACTGCTGCCGACATACATCTGCACAAGAAGGGGTGCACACACAGCCCGTGTGGGGCAGGGAGGGTGGGGGCCATGGAAGGGAGTGGTAGTGTGGTCAGATTTATATGGGCAGGGACCCGGTGCTGGCCACGTGAGGCCCAACAGCGTCTGTCAGCTGGCTCAGGGACAGGCAGGTTCCCATTCTATGTCCAGTCACCCGGGAACCCTGGCATGGGTGCCTCGTAAGGTCAACTGGGCTTTGTTTCCACTGTCACTTTGTCTCTGGCACATTCTTTCTGCTTCTTGGGTGCCTGCCCAACTTTGATCCGCCATGTTTCTTGACCTTAGGCTTCTGAGTGGCTCCTTGGTTCCCAGCTTTGCACTGACCTTCTGAAGCTCCCATTCCCTAGTTCATTCAGCCCTGGCTGGGTCCTTAGCCAAACCAAAGCTTGTCCCTGGTACCAATTTAACATTGTTGGGTTGTTTTTTTTTTTTTAACCTTGTTCTGCATTGTAGCTCTGCCTTCTGTGTTCAAAGCTGCCCCTGTTGAACTCAATGCCATTTGCGATCCTATCTTCTGCCATTGTTTGAGATGGCTGCAGTTGTTCAGTGGGCCTTTTATCAAGGGCCTGTTGTGTAGCAGGTGCAGTGTTCAGATGCAGAATCTGTGAAGTAGAGGCTCTTCCATCCCTCGCTTCCCTCCTCAAAAAATAAAACCACAGCCCCTAATCCACTGCTGTCAACCAAGCATGCGTGTGTTGTAAAAGCCAACGTCAGAATGACCGGGGCATTCATAGAAACACTGAACAATAAATGCCTAAGTCAGTAAACAGAACTGGACCACAATTAGGCAGTGCTGACCACGTGCACTGTGGCCTGCACTCTGGAGGGATCTCCAGGTGTGTGGTCCCCAGACTCGTAAAGGAAAATTCTTGACGAGATGTCTGTTTACTCCTCAAATTCCTAGTTTATTGTTTAAGCCCAGTAGATATAAAACCATCTATAAGATGTATACAAACTAAAAAAAGATTAAAATAAAATTCACAAAACCATTAAGAGAGAATGGGCTATTGAGTGAAGAATTGTTCTGTTCTCTCTGGGGGCACATTTTTTAAGTTACTTAAGTATCAGGCTCTGGTCCTTCATATACTTTTGCTTTTCCCGCCACTTCTGTAGCAAAAGTCAAACAGTAGTGTCGACATGGGCAATCTTTTGGGGCCATGGTTTCCTGCGGCCAACTCCTATTTACTCTGGTCCATGAGAGATGGCAAAGTTAATAAAGAGTGTTTTGGGGGGCAGCTGGGTGGTTCAGTGGGGTGAGTCTAACTCTTGATTTCAACTCTGGTCACAATACCAGGGTCATGGGATCGAGACCCGTGCAGTGTAGACCCTGTTTAAGATTCTGGACTCTCTCTCCCTCTGCCACTCTCCCCCACTTGCACTCTCTCAAAAAAAATTTTTTTAAGAGTTATTTTTTAATTAGTTGGTTATTTTTCAGTATTTTCTTGTAGAAACTTGGAGATATACATGGGCTGTAGTTTCACAGTCTAGACCAGAAAAATCCATGTAATCCATCCTATACCTGAAATAATAGGCATAAGAAAACCATAGAACCTTACAAAATGCATATAATGGGGAATATGTCGCGCTCCAGAGTGGGAGGCCAGGCGCGCGTGTGGCTGGCCTTTCCCTGGCCTGGCAGTGGGGCTGGGGCCTCCCCTCTGCTCCTGCTGCTTCCTGCTCTGGGCCTGCTGCCCTGTGACCTAGGCGAGCCCGGGATCCGGGTAGAGGCTGGGATCGGTGTGACTGGTGTGGAGGGACAGCAGCCTGAGGAGCAGAGTTTGGAGGACGGAGCGGGTCACGCATGAGTGAAGGGGAGGAGGATGCCAGGCATCAGGGCTGCAGACCAGCCCACCCGGGGCTCAGGAGGCACGGCAGCCAGTGAGTGTTCCCCCTTCCTCTCTCCCGGCCTTGGCGTAGGCGGGCCTCCGGCTGGTGGGGCAGCACCCCTTGTCCCTGCCTCCCTGGGGTCCTTCTGCTGCAAGTGAGGGAAGAGACCTCTGGAGGCAGGGAATGTTTTCTGGGTGGAACTGCCTCCATGTGTCGGAGCTTCCCCGGCACATTCTGGGCCGGTTAGCATGTCCACTCTCTGCTTGCAGGACTCCGGGGAGACTCGGGAATCGTTCTCCTCGGGCGGCACCGGCTCCACTGCTGTCCCTCTGTGCTTCGTAGGAAATCCTCTGTATTGAAACCAAAAGTGCCTTCTGGCATATGCTCTCTGCTACTTCTGGCGTCTGTTAGCTATGTAAAACTAATGTGGTTTTTTTTTCAGTCTTTTATCCTGGTTCCTTAGAGAAGTCAGGCAAGACTTGGTTCTGTGATTCCTTTATCTGAGGTGATAGAGCTGTGGTAAAGTACAAGTGCTTGTAGGCCCCTTGCCCTACTGTAGCCGACCGGCTCTTCCCCGCAGAAAATACCCGCATGTCTAGGAGGGAACGCTGTGCAGCAAGCAGTATTTTTCTCTATTTTTCAGAAAGAATATAGAGAATATGATTTCTCTTTTAAAATGATGTGTTTAGTTGCCTTATTTAAAAAATCTTGAGTTTATTAATATTTATGCTTAAGCTCTTATTTGGTTAGTGTGGACAGTAGTTAGATGTGCTATTTTTAAAACTTTTAAAAATATTTGTGTCTTGTTCTCAGGAAGACTCAGTATTTCCCCAGTTTAGACCAGTTTTGCCAGAGTTTCTTACTCATGGAAAGCTTTGGACTTTGGCTTCAAGTTTCTTTTAATCAGAATGATATCTGGAATAGTACTTCAGTGCCACTGCCGCTATTACCAAACCACGGCACGCTGGAGCCAGGAGAGGCCTCAGAGGCTTCCTCCGCTCCCACTGCCCGGCCCCTGCACACAGGCCTGAATCCCACAGTGACTTCCAGACAGTAACCAGACTCTCCTCGGAGAGGCCGGGGCAGGCGGTTTGGCCAAGTTCTCAGGATTGGAAATGGAGCTAAGAAGTGTCTTTCTGAATTTGCATAAACTCCTATTTTCCACTTCAATGTTCCACAGACTTAGGATGGAAAACTTGTCTAAGTGGAATGGTATTTCCTCGGACGCTGTTATTAGGAAAAGAAGTCACTGTGCTCCAAATCCCATGCTTACAGGTCTGCTTGGCAGCCATTCCCCTTGGACTGTCCCTATCCACTCACAAGTGCTGGTAGTAGTTTTCAGTGTGTCAATGTGACAGGACGTGCTCTGTGTATCCACAGAAGGCATCCAAGCTAAACCCAGTCGAGGCTCAGCCCTGAAAGTGAACATTCAAATATGCATTTGGAAACTTACCCACAATGCCTTTTGGAAGGAAATTGACGCTTTTAAAGATCACACTGTCCTTAAAGAAATAAGCTTTACTGTAGAAGTATGAATCACATCTGATAAAAAATGTTGCTGGCCTCTTTTCCTTTTATACCAGTTTTTGTCCTTCACTAGTTTTTCCGGGCATCTTAAGAAACAAAGAAATCCCGCCTCTTTCTTTTCTGCTGTCTCCTACGGTGCCTAAAGACTTGTTCTTGTGAAGTTAATCTACTTTGTCCCGAGCCTCAGGTCAGGTACCCAGATTTTCTGGTTTCAGTGTGGTAGCTGGTGGTAGCTGGAGACTCCTTTCCGCCACACTGTATTGCGAAATACCGAAAACAAATTAAAAACATCAACATGTTTTCACATGTGTGTGGGCTTATGATTTCTTTGTTTCTTTTTAAACAATTGAGTGATTCTTGGTGGGATTGAAAAGAGCAGCACTTTGTTTTTAGGGAGATCTAGACCCCTCGGGTTTCTTTGGGACTTAATCCTACCCCATGTGTCCACTGGCGTGGCTGCCACACCTCTGAGCACATGAACAAGGAGGAATGCTGTGCTGCTTCGATTAGGGGGAGCAGAGGCTGAAGTCCTCTGGTTAATCTTTTTAAATCTAAGATTTAATTAAAAGTTTACTTTGGGAGGGGACAGAGGAAATCTTTATTTTAAATTCTGACTGGAGTTTTGTGAAAAGAAGTTTCTGATCTTTCTATTGGATCTAGAGCTAGTTGAAGTATTGCTGATAAATATTCTTTCTTGGAATTATTATAGATTTCCATGTTAAGTGTCCGGTGCCATCTCATTACATAAGAAAAAGGAAGACATTTATCAAGGAAAAATATGAATATTCAAATGTACCAGTCAAAATGACGTTTGAATAATTCATACATTTTGAAAACACATTAGAAAATAGCAATTTTATGTTTTGAATGAAACATTTACTGTTTCATTTAATGTGCTTGTGATATCCCCATGTCATATCATTCATTATTTTAAGGTAACGTTATTTTATTTATTTAAATGATTTTTAAAATGAGTCATGTTAAGCATGATAAAGCATAATGACAGGTTTTCATTTAACTGTAAAAGTCACAATTACATGAAAATAAATCCATTATATATAAAACTTAAAGGCTAGAATAATTTTAGGATATGGATTTAAGTGCTGACTTTTAAAGAACTATGCAGACACACTTTATCATTTAATGTATAAGCATTTACATTAATAACATTAATGTCCCTTTTGTATCAGCTGTAAAATTATAGCACCCTGCCCACGAAAGACTTGAAAACATACCTTGTAAAAAGAGAGGCAGTCCTCCTGAGAGAAGCCCCACGGGGGCTGCGGCTCCAGAACCTCCGCGCTCAGGTGCTGTTTGAGCAGAGGAGACGGGAAGGTGTCACGTTTGGAAGAAATGCGGCCTCGTGGGAGCCCAGCGTGGCGGCACCCTGGGTGACACTGGAGTCAGCTGCTTCCCCAGATTAGCCCATGTTAGGACTGAGGGGCGAGATTAAAACTTGTTTCTGCTCATGTGTTTTCCATCACTGTTTGTACCGGAGCCAAGACTTCTAGCTAAACCCTAGACGTCTACTGGAAGATTCTGAAGAAAAAAAAAGAGTGTTTAATAATGCCTGGCTTCTGGCCATTCAAAGTGCAGTTAAAGTCATTCAAGACATACCTGATTTGAAGAAATACTTTGTGAAATTCTTAAATGAGCGAATACTGATATAGTACAAGTTTAAAAAATCACTCACCCCGTGTAGACCAGCAAAGTACGTATCAGACTTGGTGGAAGTACCGCCGTGACTGTCGGGTCAGGCCGGCGTCCAGACGTACCCGAGGAAGGGGCCGCGCCGCCCACGGCCATGGCTGACGCCGTTGCTCAGGGCTGCCGGTCGGGGGCTTCCTCCGAAGCTTCCAGCCCTGCCCCCGGGCCGCCGGGTGACCCGGGCCAGACCCCGGTGTGCTGCGGCGAGCCCGGGGGCGCCAGCTCGCGCCATCCCTGGGCGAGCGGCAGCCGTCGCCACGCACGTCAGGGGCACACGGGAGCAGGAGGACGCGGTCCCTGAGCAGAACAGCGTTGTTGGCACACTTACGGTTCGCCCCTGCGACGGCACCCGGTTCCCCTGGCCGCTAGGGCCTCTTCCGGAGAGGACGCGTCTCGTCGGCGAGAAAGACCCCCCAGCCCCGGGTGGCTGCCGGGGGTGTCCCGGTGTGTGCCTGAGGGGCCGGCCCGTGCGCGGGGTCTCCGGGGCGAGCGGCGTCTGCTCTGCCGGCCCCACCGGGGGACACGCCCCTCCTCGGAGCTGGGGTGCCAGCCCCACATGCCGGCCTCCGGGGGCCTCCGTGTCGCCGCGGTCGGGCCGGTGCGCGTCTGCCGCGGTAACACGCCGGGACGTGGTGGAAGTTGGACGGCGTTTGACACCCTGAGTTCCGTCGGAGCATCGGCCACACGTGGGAAGCCCCTGGGCGGAGCTGTTTGCCTAAGTGTGTGTGACTAGATGCGTACACGTCGGTCCCCGCGCACACGGAGCCCCGGGGCCCCTCGGGGGACGCCCCGCCCCGCGTGACTGGATGCACACGTCAGTGCCCGCGCACACGGGGCCCCGCCCCCCTCGGGGGACGCCCCGCTCACGCCCTGCGCCGTGCGAGGCTCGCTCTGGTGTCTGGCTTCCCTCCCCTCGCTCTGCGGTTTTGAGATCCAGTCGGGCTGCCGTGGTTCACGGCCGTGAGCTCGGCATCGGTGCCGTGTGGTGGTCTGCCGAGTGAACGTGCCACCCGCCAGAGTTCACGGTGCATTCAAGTGCGCGGATTCCTGACGTGGGGGCCCGTGTGGACGTGTCTCGTTTGGAATTGCTGTTCTTAGACTAGGAGATGTCCTCTTCTCTTGACAAGCTAAGCTCCGCCAGTGTGTCTCCTGATTTTACATGGCAGCGCGTGGGGGGCCGAGCGGCGGCTCCTGCCAGCGGGGCCGCGTGCTCCCTCTCTGCGCGTGCCCACACGTGTGCCCGGCCCGGGCTCTCCCCGCGGGACGGTTTGTCTAGCAGGAATCAGCGTCTCTCCCACCCCCAGCACCTTGCTTTTTGTCTTAGCACCAAGGGCCCAGAAGTAATGCCTGGGGACCAGTGTCCCCTGTCTCGCAGACACGGGGTCCCGCCCGCAGCCCCGCTTCGCTCACCTCCAGAGGAGGCCCGCGCACACCATGCGGGAAGGAGCCGCGGGGTCTCTCCTCAGCCTTGCTGGCGGTCACCCCGGACACAGGCACCGGGCCTCTGCCGTGTGGCATCATGAGAGGGCCTCCACCGCTTGGGTTCCTGTCGGGTCCTCTGCGGGGACCTCATGGTTTCCTGCACTTTGTTATCCTTATTGTTTTGTTTTTCCCTCAGCAAGCTTTGCTCTAAAAAATGGAGATGTAGTTTACTATATCAAAACAGTTTCTTTGGGAATCACGAACAATCTGAACAGTATTGTGTTGTAAACAAGAAGATAAATTATAAAACTGAAAAAGTAATATTCTCAGTTCTGACATTTTATTTTTTATTTAAAATTTATTTACTTATTTGTTTTTTTTGTTTGTTTGTTTATTTTTGAGAGACAGGGGGAGGCAGCACGAGCAGGGGAGGGGCAGAGAGAGAGGGAGACACAGAATCTGAAGCAGGCTCCAGGCTCTGAGCTGTCAGCACAGCGCCAACGTGGGACTTAGACTTGCGCACACTGAGAGATCATGACCTGAGCTGAAGTCGGATGCTTAACAGACTGAGCCGCCCAGACACCTCTCAGTTCTGACATTTTATGAACAGAGAGACTGATTTTCACAAAAGAAACTTCATAGATTTCTTGCATAGCATGATATATTCCAACCATGGTGGAAATAAAAATAGATTGCTTAAGCCACACTTGCATCTGATTTTTAAGACCCCTTCCTGACCTTCTCCTAATGTGGAAATGGAGAGCAGGGGTCGCTGTCCAAAGACAGGAGAACCAGAAGGGCCTTGGAATCACCTCCTGCAAATTAGGAACGAAGTGAGTCGGAGTAGTGTCGGCGGCCTCACAAGACGCCTTCCGAGCTCGGGAGTCACGAGGTGGCTAGTTGTGCGACGTCTGTCCAGGGCATCTGGCGCTCTGTGCCTACTGAGTACGTTGGAGAGCGTTGCGGAGCCCCTCCCATGGCCCGTCGCTCCTTCCGCGGGATGGTGTACGTGCTGTGAAGAAGCGCAGGAGTTCTGGGCAAGCCCCGAGGCATGTGAGGGGCTCGCCTGGCAAGGACAGTTGTGGGAAAGTTCTGGGCCGTCAGACTTGGGCGTGTGAACAGTGCGTGCTCTTCCTGTATAACCTGGAGGTCATGTAGGGGAGGCCCTCAGGGTGGACTGGGGTCTGTGGTTTGTGACTAACTACTTACACTGCAGGTCATGACCCGTGGACAGTATTCAGCCTGCAGATGTGTTTTGTTTGGAGCATATGGTAATTTTAAAAAAACAGGAAATTTTATGTCAAAGTCGAAATTTATAGCATATCCCAAGAAGTCAGCCTGGCCCTGGCGTTCTGTGCAGCTGCAGCGATTGGGTGAGCTGGTGGCAGCAGCCTGCTTCCCATGGGCTCCTCACGCCTGGTCCCCGGCTGCCCTCCCTGCTCTGCCCGGGGTGCCGGTGAGCGCCTGCCCTCAGCTTGGCAGAGGGTTGGCTCCAAAAATGAGTTAATGATATAAATTGTCATTTAAAATGAATCGATAAGAATTTATGAAAATTGAAAGACGTATGACAGCTTATAATATTGTGTGGGTGTCAGGTATTTTTAAAGAATGCCTCAAAAGTCAGTTTGCTTTGAGGAATAGGTACAAGTAATAGTTCTTTTTTAAATAAACTTTCTAGATCTTTCTACGGAGAAGACCTGAAGGCTTACACGTCTGACTTCCAGATCTGTGTTTCTAAGAACCATTTCCCACTAGAAGGACCAAGGCTCCTGGGGGAACTGATGAGTACTAGGCTGGGGCCAGAGGAGGTACGAGATGTGCCAGAAACATCTCATACCAGCCAGCACCAGAGTGCGCGGAGATTACCATGGACATGGACGGAACGCGGTAGCCAGGGTGGGGACACAGTGTCGGCACCTTACAGAGAACAAGGGTAGCAGTTGAGGAGAGCATGTCAAATGCAGAATCCTTTTGTGATAACAGAGAAAAGAGAGTCAAAAGGGACAGGGCTCTTCCTGTAGAAGAAGGGACCAGAGCTGGGGAGTCACGTCTACGGACACCTCCAGTGTGCTGATTTAGGGAAAGGGAGTCAGTGGAAGCTCAGACCACCAAGTGGAGGGTCACTGAATGGCAAGGTTTTCACACACACCCAAAATCTTGCCTTACAGAGAATTTCTAGTTACCAGGGGAAGAACCTGCCCCCTGAACCAACTGTGTCAGCATCACCGGCAATGGGCCAGCCCGCCATTTTGTGCCTCCTGAAATGTTGCAAAAGGAAGTGACATCACCTATGTGGGGTTCTTGCCAGGCATGTTTTACCTACATCTAGTCAGACAGATGCAAATCAGGGGACGTTTTACAAGGTAGCTGTCTGGGGCCCGAAGGACAGTGAAGAGTGAGACTGTCCCAAGGGCTCACGGGAGACTGAAAGGTCAGCGTGTAAACTCTGATTCACACACACCACCTCTTAGGGCATTGTTGGGACATGCCAACCATGTCGGAACATGGGCTGTGGGGGAGATAGGACTGGTCAGTTACGTTCCCTGGGTTTGGTGACACGAGCACATGTGATTGTCGTGCCACGGTCTCTTCAGGCCTATCCGTGTTCTCGGGTCTCCTCAAGTCCCAGTGACAACGCTGTGACGTAGGACGGTCTGGCTGGACAAATGTTGCCTCGGGGGGGGGGGGAAGAGATGAAATGAACGGACAAAATGGCAATTGGTGAATGTAGGTAACGCCTGTGGAGATCTCCATTGTTTCCTTTCAATTTTTCTGTGGCTTTGAAAATACTGCTAAATAATTGAGGGGGGAGGGGCGCATTTTGCCTTAATTTTAACACGGTTGTCCTTACCTGTGGTGAAATATTTACATGTAAAATTTTAATTAAGCTGTTACCCTAGGGTTTCTTATCCAGCGGGTATGACTCCCTAGAGGAGTGGGGAAGGCTCTATGAATCCCTCGATAGCATGTAAAGTGTTAGTAGATGAGTGTTTTTCTTCACGGAGGCCAATCTTATTCTCACAAGGGTCCATCCTTCAAATAATTAAGAACTATTGCCCTAGAATTAGTATTCCAGACATTATAAATTTGGTAATTATGAACATAATTCTCAACTTACATAAAACAAATCAACCTTTAGCAGATTCCAACTTCTAAAAAGATTTGCTTCTATCACTTGATAGTTTAATGTAAGTTTATTTGACCACAGAGACTCTGTTACTTAGAAACACCATGACATTTCAATAGCATGATGCATTCCTTTTGTGTTCCAAACTAATACGTGTTCAGTGCAATCACATGTTATTTTTAATACAGTCTACTTTCCCTTGTGTGGATTCACATTCTTCACATTTTGTGTAAAGGAAAAAATATGCTCAACTCTAAGTTTTGATTGTATCCATTTTCATGTAGAGAGAGAAAATGCAACTTCAAAGAAGAAATAGTCATGCCTTTATTTTTCAGTTGTGTAATCACTAAGGCCTCTTTACAGAGTTAGAAGCATTCACTTCTTTGCAAATAACAGTGTGTGGCAGACCAGATTCCAGCGTGGTTTATAGTCTCCACTCTTGCTGGTTGGCATGTCAAGGCAGTGACATGTGAGTAACATGTAAGGGCGTGCTAAGGCGTCCGGGCATGTGGGCTCAGACGTGTGCTAAAACACCCCTCCCCTGTTGGCGGTAGACCCCAGTTCCTCTGAAGAGCCTCTGCAAATGCCTTTGGGTCTGTTGGATCAGGTTCAGTCGGGGCTGATGTTCACAGGGACAGTCCTGGAACACACTCCCCAGAAGAACCATCTGCCCAGGGCCTGCTGCACCCGACTGAGGGATGGGAAGGCCAAGCCTTGAACGCAGACTCTTAACTCTGTCCCCACAGACCCACTCATGGGTCGTCTCTGAGGTCAGGATCTTATCTGCTGGACAGGTTTATTGACCACATACTCTTACAGTTCGGCTGGCTATTTTAAGTAGGTTTGCCCCCATTTTTGGTGTTACAAGTAATCACAGTGAATCAACATTTAGAAGTCAGACATCACTCTTCTTTTTATAATCAGGGTTTTTTTTCATATCACCTTCTAAATTACTCCCGCGTCTGTAAGGAGAAGTCCCTGGGACTCTGTTGAGTCCAGCACTCACTATGTGTTTATGGAGACCTGGCTGAGCACACCCTGCCCTGCTGTCTCTCTGCTCTGTACGGTGGGTGTGAGCGAAGGCTCCCAGTGTCCCTCTGGGGCCTGGCCCTCGACAGAGTGTGCGCTGACCCCTGGCCCAGGGGAGGAAGCCCACTCCTTTTCCCACTGTATTTCACGATGTAAAGAATCGGTTACCTTAAATAATTAACGTCTGCTATGTTAAGAGGCCCTGCAGCCTTGAGCAAGTCACCGACCCTCCGTGCCTGCTGGTTTCCTGACACCCGCCAGTAAAAGAACGGATGCTCAGCCTCTCTGATGTTCGCCCTGTGCCCAGCATGGCCATGGGGGGCACCTCACTTAACCTTCCCAGCAGTCTTGGGAAGTAGAGGTTGTCACCCACAATTTCATGGGTGAGGAATCTGGAAATCAGAGTCCAAGTAATGGGATCAAGTCCACAGTCCTATGAATGAGGACTCTGGGTCAGAACTACGGTACTTGTTCTAGATTTTTGACTAAAGGAAACGGACCCCATGGTTCAGTAGACTTCTGGATTTGCACATTCTGGAGTCATCTTGTATAGTTTAGTGCTGGCCAGAAACTTCCGACTATTTTCATGGGAACTTTTAATATTTTTGAGTTTTAAGTTGACTGAGGATCTGAATTTACATTGAACTGTGCACAGAAAAATAATTCAGCCATCTTCAGTCTCTAAGTACATCTCCTATGAGAAAACTTTCTGTTTTCTAAATAAAGGAGGCGGAAAAGATGTCACAAAGGGTTTTAACCGCCCTTTGAGGTTTCACTGAAACAGCAGAATTTGAGTAGCGCCTTGTATGTCGGCATCCATGTACCTAGTAATTCATGGTATGTTTAAATGATGGCTTTAGAAAACATAGTCACTGATGTTATTATGCAGAACAGTCGGTTACTAAGTATTACCAGTTGTCAAAGCATGACTTGGTTGTTTATAAAATACTGTTTTCTCATGTCCGTGTCAGAAAATGTTAATAAGATAAATTATTCCTTATTAATTTTAGGACCCTATATAAATTTTCTTCATTTCAGTTTCTCTTTTTCTCTTTAAAAGTCCTTAAATTTGGGCTCACCTGGGTGGCTCAGCTGACTGAGTTTCCGACTCTTAATCTCAGCTCAGGTCTTGATCTCTGGGTCATGAGTTCAAGCCCTCTGTTGTGCTCCATGCTTGGTGTAAAGCCTATAAAAAAAAAGGCCTTAAGTTTTGCAGATTCCTTTCTGTTTTGTTTAGGAGTAGTATTAATAACCACTCTGGAGAGCTCAGGAGCGGATCCGTGTAGACCTGGAGTCAGCAGTCCGTTTAGCACCAACTTTCTGCACAGAATACAGGTGTCCAAGAAGTGACTTCTCTCTGTTCTGGTTTTAGTCTTTTTGGAGAAATGTCTGTTTCTGTCCCGGTTGGCGGGGCGGTTAATCGGGTCGCAAGTTCCTGAGGGAGGGAGTAAGAACAGGGCAGCAGGGAGCACAGAGAGTGGGGCCAGACAAGCGTTTCTGATCAAGCCCAGTTTATTGAGAAAATATCCACACCTTTATAGGGTTTGGGGCGGGAAGCTGACCTGGGTTGCTTGCTAGGAAACAGGGTCAAATGATTATTAGAAAAAGGGGAAACCGAAACTGAAATTTCAAACACCGCATCTAAAGGAGAGCCCAGACTTGTGTCTGCGACGCTGGGCAGGGGTGCGATTGACACTGCATAAGCTTGAATGCGATTGATCTTTTGTTCAATTGGCTACTCCAGTCTGGCCATCTCCAATCCCTGAATCGGGAAATAAACATCCCTGGCCTCTAGACGGTTAATCTTGTTTTTCTGGCCACACCCCACAGGGAGTGATACTTCCTTGCCTGAGGCTGCGGAACTTGGGAGCTCCCTACAGAGAAACACAATATGCCCTCTGTCCCTCTGCAGTGCAGTACCCCATATGCAATAAATAATCACTGCATACCTGACTTACAGTACCACATCTGTCACCAGGGTGGTGGCACGTATCCTTAGGGCCAGGTGAGGGGACCCCTTTGCACACAGCCAGCCTCCTGGGTGCCTTCTTGTCTTGTGCCCTAGAAGGTCTGTGTTGCCGGACCACGCCGCTCAGCTTGGAGGGAGACTGGCCATCGACTTGGCTCCTTTGCTCCCTTGACTTTGGGAGCTGCACCCACTAGGGTTCAGCTCCTCTGCCCTTCTCCTCACACACGCTCAAAATTGTCCTTTCCTACGGCCTCCTTTCCTTCCCGCTCCACCTGTCCTCCTGCCTAACTCTTGTCATGGCCCCCAAATTCAGCATATTCTCGCCCAAACTGTCCCTTCTTTGTCAGCCTCTCAGCAGCATCCTTGAGATGTAAGCAGTTCTCTCTGGCTCCCTTCTCCTTGTGTCCTGGACGAGGCTTTGTCACAGTCTTCCTCCTGTCACCTGTGCTGGCTGCAGCAACCCTGCCGTGCTGGCTCATGGAAGTCTGGTCTCCCCCTGAGCGTTTCTGACCTGCGCTCGGCTGACTCACAGCCTGTATCCGGGCCCCTCAAGCCTAATGCTCTTTCCTCCTCTGAATTTGGTACCATTTACCTCCCATATTCTAAGACAGGCTTTCTTTGTTACCTCTGACCTAAATTTAAATTTGTCAATTCCAGGGCACCTGCGTGGCTCAGTTGGTTGAGTGTCCAACTCTTGATTTCAGCTCGGGTCACGATCCCAGGGTCATGGAAGCGAGCCCCGCATCGAGCTCCGTGCTGACAGCATGGAGCCTGCTTGGGATTCTCTCTCTTGTTCTCTCTGCCCACCCCTCCCCCAAAATAAATAAACCTTTTTTAAAAAGTAAAAATAAGTTTGCCACTTCAGGCAAACCATATTCACCTACAGCGCACGGTACTTCCAGTGCAGAATGTGCCACCAGTAAAGCTTTGGGGTTTTATCCTTTAACTAAGTACCCGGTCGTTTGGGGCATAAATGTTCACATAGTTCCCAAATCTAAAGTTCTCTGAAACAAGCATTATGATGATTAACACTTCTCGGTGAATGTAAAGGTTTATGCTGTGTACTGCTGCGCAGTTACTGGAAGAGTCATGATCTTACGTGTGAGTAGGCCAGTCACCCTGACCTCACTTCTCTCGGAGGTGCCCAGGTGGGCCAGAGGACGCTGTGCAAAGGCAGATTTCAGCTAGTGCTGTGGGTAGGAGGTTTTTTTTTTCGTGTTTTAATTGAAATATAATTAACATACGGTAACATACTAGTTTTAAATGCACAGTGTCATGGTTCAGCATTCAATGCGTTAGTCATTGCTCGTCACGATCAATGTACTCTTAATCCCCTTGTCCTGTTTCTCCCTCCCCTCCCCTCCCTTCTGGCAACCACCAGTGTGTTCTCTGTGTTTAAGGGTCTGTCTTTTTCTTTCTTTCTTTGCTCTGTTTCTTAAATTCCACATATGGGTGAAATTGTACAATATTTGTCTGACCTATTTCACCTAGCATTACACCTGTAGGTCTGTCCATCTTGTTGAAAATGGCAGGATTCCATTCTTTCTTTGGCTGACGCCACATCTTCGTCATCCATTCGTCAGTTGATAGACACCTGGGGTGCTTCCATATCGTGGCTCTTGTAAATAACGCTGCACTAGAGATAGGGGTACATATATCCTTTCAAAGTAGTTTTTTTTTCTTTTCATTTTCTTTGAGTAAATACCCAGTAGTGGAATTACTGGATCATATGGGATTTCTGGGTTTTTGTTTGTTTTGTTTTGTTTTGGGCACCTCTGTACTGTTTTCCACCAGCGGCTGCACCAGTTTGCATTCCCACCAGTGGTGCTTGGGGTTCTTTTTCTCCACATCCTCACCAACACTTATTATTTCTTGTCTTTCTTGATTCTGACCATTCTGACAGGTATCAGGTGATATCTTTTTGTGGTTTTGATTTGCATTTCCCTGATAATTAGTGATGGTGAGCATCTTTTTATGTATTTGGTGGCCATCTGTATGACTTCTTTGAAAAAATAATCTATTCAGACCCTCTGCCCATCATCAGATTATTTATTTTGGGGGTATTACATTGTGTAAGTCTTTATATATTTTGGGTACCAATCCCTTATCATATACTGTCATTTGTAAATAACTCTGTGCCATTCAGTAGTTTGCCCTTGTGCTTTGTTGATGGTTTGCTACACTGTGCAAAAGCTTTTTATTTTGGGATAGTCACAACAGTTTAATTTTGCTTTCGTTTCTCTTGCTAAAGGAGACACATCTAGAAAAATGTTTCTACAAATGATGTCAAAAAATTGCTGCCTATGTTTTCTTCAAGGAGTTTTACAGTTTCAGGTCTCACATTTAAGTTTTTAATCCATTTTGTGTTTACTTTATCGTGGGACACAAGAAAGTAGTCCAGTTTCATTCTTTTTTATGTAGCTCTTCCTGTTGTATATTCTTGTCTCTCTTGTTGTTTATGAATTGATCGTATAAGGTTGGATTTATTTCCAGGCTCTGTACTCTGTTCTGTTGATCAGTATGTCTCTGTGCAAGTGGCATACTGTTCTGAGTACTGTAGCAGTGTCTCTTCAAAGCTGGGATTGTAGTACCCCAGCTTTTTCTTTCTCAAGATTGCTTTGACTGTCCAGGGTCTTTTGTGGTACCATACAAATTTTATGATTATTCTAGTTCTTTTTTAAAATGCTGCTGATAATTTGATAGAGGTTACATTAAATCTGTAGACTGCTTTGGGTAGTACGGACAATTTAACCGTATTAGTTCTTCCAAGCCAGTGACATGGAGCTTCCTCTCATTGGTTTGTGTTCAATTCAGTTTCTCTCATTAGTGTTTCATAGTTTTTGGAGTACAGGTTTTTCACCTCCTTGGTTAAATTTTTTCCTAGATATTTTATTTTTGGGACAATGGTAAATGGGATTGCTTTCTTAATTTTTCTTTCTACTGCCTCATTATTAATGTTTAAGAATGCAACCAATTTCTGTATATTAATTTTGTATCCTGTGATGTTACTGAAGTTTTTTTTATCAGTTCTAGTAGTTTTGTGGTGGAGTCTTTAGGGTTTTCTGTGTATAGTTACATGACATTTACAAATAGTGACATTTTTACTTATTCTTTACCAATTTGGATGCCTTTTATTCCTTTTTTTTGTCTGATTGCTTTGGCAAGGGCTTCCAATATTCTGTTGAATAAAAGTAGTGAGAGTGAACATCCTTCTCTTATTCCTAACCTTAGAGGGAAAGGTCTCGGTTTTCTCCTGTTGAGTGTGATGGTGGCTGTAGATTTTTTCATATAAGGCCTTTACTGTATTGAGGTATGTAGTCTCTAAACTATTTTGTTGAGAGTTTTTATCATGAATGAATGTTGTACTTTGTCAAATGCTTTTTCTACATGTGCTAAAAGAATCATATGATTCTTATGCTTTCTCTTCTTTCTGTGACATATCACATTGATTGATTTGAAATATTGAACCACCCTTGCATCCCTGGGTTAAATACCACTTGATCATGGTGAATTATTTTTTTAATGTATTGTTGGATACCATACATGCGACTCTCAGGTACTCTGAAGTTTGAGAACCACTGATTCAGAGCACACCACCACTAGTTTAGCTCCAATTCTGAAAAAAGGCAAAACATCTTGTGCTGGTGGGGGTGGGGGTTATGTTACATTTATTTCAAAAAGCTGAAATGCTTGTCCTCAATAAATGGAGACAAAGACCCTCTTTATTAAAAAAATAATAATAATGTATTGTTGGATTTACTTTGCTAATATTTTGAAGATTTTTGCGTCTATGTTTGTCACAGATATTAAAGTATAATTTTTTAATAATAGTAGAAGACTTTAACACCCCACTTACATCAATGGACAGATCATCAAGACCAAAAATCAACAAACAATTGCTTTGAATGACATATTGGACCAGAGGATCTAGCAGATATATTCAGAACATTCCATCCAAAACCAGTAGAATACACATTCTTTTCAAAGCACATGGAATATTTTCCAGAATAGACCAATCACAAGAAAAAAATCTGGAAAGAACACAAGTACATTGAAAGCTAAGTAACGTGCTGCTAACCAACAAATAGGTCAAGCAAGAAATCAAAGAGGAAACTACATGGAGACAAATGGAAATGAGAACACAAAGGTTCAAAATCTAGGATGCGGCAAAAACGGTTCTAAGAGGGAAGTTTTTAGCAATACAAGCTAATCCCAAGAAGAAAGAAAAATCTCAAATAAACAACCTAACCTTAGATTTAAAGGAGCAGGGAAAAGAACTACAAAGAAAACCCAGAGCCAGTAGAAGGAAGGAAATAAAGAGTAGAGCAGAAATACATTATAAACTAAAAAGCCATAGACTAGATTAACGAAATCAGAAGTTGGTTCTTTGAAAAGGCATATGAAATTAATAAACCTTTTGACAGACTCATCAAGAAAAAAGGAGACAGGACTGAAAAATCAAAAATGAAGGAGGAGAAATAATAACCAACACCATAAAAACACAAAGGATTATAAGAGAATATTATGAAAAATCCTATGCCAAACAATTGGAAAACCCAGAAAAAATGGATAAAACTCATATAATTTCCCAATACTGAATCAGGAAGAAATAGAAAATTTTGGTTTATAATTTATGTCTTTATTTTATTTTGAGAGAGAGAGAGTGAATGAGCAGAGGAGGGGCAGAGAGAGAGGGAGACACAGAATCTGAAGCAGGCTCCAGGCTCTGAGCTGTCAGCACAGCGCCGACGTGGGGCTCGAACCCACAGATTATGAGATCATGACCTGAGCCGAAGCTGGACGCTTCACCCACTGAGCCACCCAGGCGCCCTGTGAAATAGAAAATTTTAACAGACCAACTACTAGCAATGAAATTGAATTAGTAATCAATAAACCCAACTATAAATAAAAGTCCAGGACCAGATGGCTTCACAGGGGAATTCTACCAAGTATTTATTTTTTTATTCTTTTAAATGTTTATTTTGAGAGAGAGAGAGCTGGGGAGGGGCAGTGAGAGGAGAGAAAGAATCCCAAGCAGGCTCCATGCCATCAGCACAGAGCCCAACACAGGCTTAACCTCACAAACTGCAGGATCATGACCTGAGCCAAAATCAAGTCAGAAGCTTAATCCAGTCGCTCCACTTAAAGAAGAGATAATACCTATTCTTCTCAAACTATTCCAAAAATAAATAAATAAATAAAAGAGGAAAGAAAGCTTCCATATTCATTCTAGGAGGCCAGTAATACCTGATGCCAAAACCAGATAAAGACACCACACTGAAAAAGAATGTTTTTTCTTCTTTTTCCATGTTAATGAAGGTAGTTCTCTTAAGGAGTAATGAACTCTGACCCCCGCAGTGGCGTGTGGAGTCATCAGGCAGTGCAGGCCCAAGGAGAGACAGTTGGATCTCTCCCCTGCTGGCAGCGCCTGGGTGTCCAGACTTCCCACCCGTTGGACTTACGTCAGAAGATGCAGAATAAGTCAAGGTTAGCCATGGACCCCCAGTGCTTCCTAGTGGCACCCATCCACCCTTGCCGCGGCGTCCTGACCTGCCGTCCACCCTTGCCGCGGCGTCCTGACCTGCCTGCTGCCCGGGGCGTCGGGTTGTGGCGGGAACAGAGGATCCGGGCCTGACTACCCTGCCTCCAGTAGACACTCGCTCAGCTGTCTGCCCTTCGGGGTGTTGCAGGTCGGAGGTCAGCAGACTCCTCCGTGGTTGCGGGGCTGCCCGGCGCCACGCCCCCCCTGCAGGGGACCGGATGTGCCAGCTAGATGTCCTTGCCCAGCCCCCAGGGAGTTTGGCTGCATCCAGGCACCTGCGAGACCTTTTCTCTGGCCAGGGCTCTCCAGCTGTGTGTTCTCCGAGTGCAGGGGAGCAGGGCAGAGGCTTAGGGAAGGACAGGAGACTCTGGTGCGTGTTCTTTACACTTGGTTTGTGATTCAGACAGTGCCTGTCCATTGGTTCTAAGAAACGGGGGCGGGCAGGGCAGGGGCAGCTAATCTCTTTGACGTTAGCCAAGCTGCTTTGTCTGAAGGAGAGTCTGTGCACTTCTTCAGGGACATTTGCACCCCAGGTGTCACGAACCCCTGTCGAGCCAGGCTTGAAAACACTCGTCTGTTCCAGACACTTTATGTCATAAGTGAATCAAGTGGCCCCTGACAAGTGCAGCGAGAGTCCACAGTCTAATCCCTGGAGATCAGGGTGGGCGCCCAGGCATCCCGATTCCTGGTGTCGTTATCTCCTTACTGTTCCAGGCTGTACGTGTCTTTCACGTGTCATATCTTTAGTGCTTTTTGTAATAATTCTAAGCCAAACCTCAAAATTAAAAATATATTTAGCATTCCTCGTATGTATGTGCACACACCATTAATATTTTTGAATCATAGCTATGCCAGGACTTTCTAGTGTACATATGTGTTTGTAATCACAGCATATTTCTGAAGCCAAGCAGAACATCTGTTTGTTTTTAACATTATATCGCGAAGAATGTTTGCTGTAGGACATTTATCACTTTTTTTTTTAATGGAGTTAAAATGTCCTATCCAGGACATGATGAAATTTCAAAGCTGAGAACATGTTCATTGCTAGACATATTTTATATTTTAAGTTACAAAATCAAAAATCAAAGTGTCTTCCAACTTAAGAGCTAAACTTCCATCAGTCACCCCGATATTCAGCCTTCTTAGAGAATCTCTTCCTATCAGGCTCTTACAGTGTGCCTGGGCCTTAGGGCCCTCTGGGCTGCGCTGGTGGGGGATGGGCAGCACCCCACTGTGACTCCTGGGCTGGGCAGAGGGAGCTGAGGACCCCAGCTTCACCACAGCCCCACCCTTTCTGCTGACTTCCCCCAACCACACCACGTGTTCCCAGAGAGGAGAGGCCTCACCAGTTCTGTTTATCCCTGTCTCTCTACAGCAGCGTCTGGAATACAGATAAGTGCAGGCACAGCATAGTGGCCGTCTGCATTGTCCCAGGGTGCAAATTCTGTCGCCTCACCTTGAACTTTGTTCCCTAGACTGCCTTCAACAGCTTAAGTCAGTGCATTTGTGTTCACACAGCAAGAAGCATTACATAAAAGCTCCTGTTGAAGGAATGAATAACTGTATGTTCTTATTTTTACCTGTCTCTTCCACTCACCTTGGCCGATTTAAATTAGCAATGCTCCTTCTTTCCTAAACTGGTTATAAATCTCAACTTTTTGTTCCATAAGATTCTGCTTCTGCTCTTAGCCACCTGGCTTAAGCCTCTTCCCTTGGTTCTAACAGTCTTCGTCATATTATTCTTGTTCATGTTATAATCTCAAAATCCTAACTAGTATGAGAGGGTACCTAGAAAGAAGGGCTTAGAAATAAATTTAGCTTGGGATGACTGGCTGGCAGTGGGTGGAGCCTGCGAATCTTAATCTTGTGGTTCTAAGTTTGAGCCCCACGTTGGTTGTAGAGATAACTTAAAAATATTTTTTAAGGAAATAAAATTAGCTCAAATAGGATAAAGCAAACTAATATCTGAGAAAGTTAGGAAATAGCTTTGGTGAATATGCTGGTGGCTGTCAATCTTATATGAAATCTTATATGGTAATAGTAAGTACACTCACCTGCTTACCACACTTCCCAGATGCTTTTCATTCTCTCTGCTTTTCATGATGGCTCCCTAAGCGGGGCCGGAAGTTCCCCCAGGTGGCAAGATCACTATTGAAAGGTTGGGTCACTTAAATTTGAAAAGTTAGTAACCTGAATATGAGCTTCTAGACGCAAAGCTGAGAGCAGCAAAAGAAGTGAGCACAGTTTCGATATATGTCCTTTATAAACTAATCCAGAAAAACAGAAGATCATTACATAATGAAAACTTTAATACTGTATCTTTGGTACATTCCAGTATATAGTAAATACTAATAGCTTTATGTTAAATTGAACTGAATAAAAGTTCACTTTTGAACACATTCAGAGAGGGTGGTTGCTAACAGTAACCATTGGAGCAAAAATTTTCAAGAATGCATACCTTTGGTTTATATTTATAAGGTTGTAATTAAGGACAATGAACATATTTTAAGCAAAGTTCACTGCTTTCCATAAAATCTTTTCATCTTCAATAAAGAATAATGAGGGTGATCTTAAAATATTGTTTAATCTTTTAAACTGACACAGAAATTTTAGATTTTGCAGCAAAGTTTCAAAACTAGGGTAGCATTCACATAGGCCCTTCCTCCAGCTTCCTCTAACGTTCATGAGAAGTATACGACCACACTACAGCACTCAAAGCCAGGAAATGCACATGACAGGCATGTTTTAGTTTTACACGTGGATGAAAAAAGGAACTAAGCAAAGCCAATCACTAAGTATATTTATACCAATAATTGTAGCATAGGATCTTATAGAAAATTAATAAATTATTTTAACAGGATAATAAACAACATTAAATTTATAAATTCCACCTATTATTTTTTTTCCTGCCATATACTTCTTGGTCTTGAACCATGACAGGTAATTTTTAAAGGGACTTAGGAGGGCCTAGCTAAAAGCAATACTCAGGTTCGTTGTAAAAGACAATACTTATTTTTCCCCAGATTTTCCAGTCTAACACAGCAGCAAATAACACCCTGTTCTCTTGAGGAAAGTTGTGGGAGGTGGCTCTTTCCTAGAGTATGAAGCTGAACTTTCACTACAGCTGCTGGAAAACAAAACTTTGGGTTGTTTCTTTGTGGGTTGGGTCTCACTTAGTGATGACAGATGCTACTGCGATAAATACAGGAGTTTGTAAGCGATGAAGAAATACTTGGAATTATGTGATATTTTGTGGTTTAAGAACTATACTTGAATATGATCTTATGCATGAAAATGCATAGGATGATATTTCTCTTGTTTTAATATAATTGTTTTCAAGATGAAGATGTTCCAGGGTTGAATCACCATCTTCTTCAGCACTGCAAATTTGTTCTGGAAGAATGTTCCTAAGGAAAAATAGATATACAAGCCATAAATGGTCCAAGCAGTATTGAGCTTTATATAACTTAGTTAAATTTTACAATTTTTAAAAGTTTTGATGCTCTTTATTTTCAAGTATCTACCAGAGAGTATAACATGGTTGAAGATAGAATGTAAATGAATTTTAGCAAACAGTATAAAGGAACATCATGGGGAGAGGTGGGAAGATTTTCTAAATAACTTTTATGAAAAGAATGTTTTAAGGAAACAAGAAGTCTAGTCCATTCAGTTGTTTCCAGAATTTGAGTTTGGAATATCAAAAAAGACTGGTGGGAAAATATTAAATTTGAGTGGTCACGTGAGTTTCCATTTATTACTTATCATGAATGTTCATGGTACTTGCACTCTTGTGTTTCATAGCTCAGCCCACAACTCTAGTCTTTGTGGCCACATTTGAAGACATAATGGATCTATTAATAATACAAGGCTTGGCATTGACTGTCATAATAAAGATCATAAAGAGCTAATGCATGGCTCTTTATGATCAAAGTCATCCTTACATTGTTTTATCTCAGACTGGCTCGTGCTCTTTTTAAAAGATACTGAGCGTTCAGCAAAAAGAAGTATCCATGGTATGTGGAAGTCAGGCCAACTGTTCATATGTACTACTTATAAACATCTTGAAATTCTACCCTTTATTTCAGCCTGGTTTTCTTTGTGTCATTATTAACATTTACCCATATTCTGTGGGCAAATGTCTTGTTTCATGAAGGTACAAACTAATGCACACAAAATGACAAATGATGTTACAGCCTCTTGTAAGTAATAGCTTTGAAATTTGAGGATATTCCACTAGGAGGTCTGTCAGGAAAATGAGCCTCAGGAAAGATGCTAACTTGGTTGATACGGTTATTTGAATTAGCTCCCTTCTATGCGAAGAACTTTCTGTTGCCCAAGGGCAATTCATTATCCCTCGGTGTGGCAGATTAGTTTGTTCTCTTTGATAACTTGGCACAAAATAAGCTGGAAGTTATGAGATCAATTCTGATATTAAAGAATTAGTTTCACATTGTTGTATTGTTGAGCTCAGCCAGGACCCCGGGAGCTATTTGATAATTCAGGTGTTTATCACAAATCCATTTTCACTACCCAGGATATGCTTTCATCTACATGCCAATGGTTCCAATGACTGATGTTGGGTATACAGCAAAGAATGGCATAGTTTTTACAAGGAATTCTTAATCGTTTTGAAGAACAACAGTTCTTAAAATTTTTAGGGAAGTAATGTGCAATCGAATTAAACAAATGATTTCCAAATTATATTTGCTTAATGTTGTTTTTGTTTAAAATTTTTTTTAATGTTTACTTATTTTTGAGAAAGAGAGAGAGAGACAGAATACAAATGGGGGAGGGGCAGAGAGAGAGAGGGAGACACAGAATCTGAAGGAGGCTCTGGGCTCTGAGCTGTCAGCACAGAGCCCAGTGTGGGGCTCAAACTCACGAACCGCGAGATCATGACCTGAGTTGAAGTCAAACACAAATAACTGAATGAGCTGCCAAGGCGCTGCCCCCCAGAAAAAAAATTTTTTTAATAAAATTGGATCTTTTTCTTACATTGCTAGAAAACATTTTAAGTATGTCAAAGATCTAAATGTGAAAAATGAAGAATAAAGTATACCCTAGAAGCAGAGAGAAAAAATTTCCCTGTGACTCAAAAGTCAGAAGCACTAAAAGAAAGGATGAATAAAGTGACTACAGATCTTTTAAAAATGCAAAGTTAAAGACAAATGGCAAACTAGGAGAAAGCTTTTGCAACTTACATCACAGATCTAGGGCCAGTGGACAGAGACCTCTTCACAACCTATGCAGAGCAGGGCTGGGGGGGCGGAGCGCTCTGGCCGGCAGCTCACCCCAGAACAAATGAGATGACGGGAGCGTGAAGAGACGCTGGGTTTCGTTCAGGATCGGAGAAAGGCACACTGAGGTCCCTGGCGCACCGCTGTCGCCTACGGGTTTGCCTCACATAAACACCATTCAGAAGCTTGTCCGCACGGTCCGACAATGGGGCCGAGCAGGACCTCACAGTACTGGAGGGCGTTCAGCACAGCACCGCCCCAGCGGGGGACTCGGCAGGACCTAGCAGGACCTCACAGTACTGGAGGGAGTCAGAACAGCACCGCCCCAGCGGGGGACTCGGCAGGACCTAGCAGGACCTCACAGTACTAGAGAGAGTCAGAACAGCACCGCCCCAGTGGGGGACTCAGCGGCACCTAGCAGGACCACATGTGCAGTTTGCCCTTTCACTCAGCAGGCTCCCTTCTAGGCACCGATCCCAGAGTTACTCTGGGAAAATAAACAATGCTGTCCAGAGTTATGCATTATGGCATTATTTGTTGTAATAAAATAATGGAAACAATTAGATGTCTGTCAATAAGGAACTGGTTAAATAAATATCCACATAACACAATACTGGTCAGTTGTACAAAGAATAAAGAAATTCTCAATAAGGAGTGATAGTAAACTATGCTGATAATTATAAAAAGTAAAGAGTAAAAACAAAACAAAACAAAAGTACCATTCTTAAGCATCCGACTTCAGCTCAGTTCATGATCTTACAATTCATGAGTTCAAGCCCCACATCAGCTCAGTGCTGACAGCTCAGAGCTTGGAGCCTGCTTCAGATTCTGTCTCTCTGACTCTCTCTCTCTGTCTCTGCCCCTCCCCCACTCGTGCTCGCTCACTCGCTCTCCCCCTCTCCAAAATAAGACCTTAAAAAACACATACCACTCTAGAGAGAAAAAAGAGAAATCTTTCCGTGAAATGGTGTGTATAGTAGTTGTGGGAGAGGGTGGGGACTAATGTGTGTGCGTGCATGCATGCTTACGTTTGCAAAAAATACTGGAAGGAAAAACTACAAATAAATTTTAAAAAATGAATACGGAAAATGATGGAATACAGTATAAGGGACAGGCATAGAAGAAAGACTTCTCTTAGCATACCTTGTTACACAGTTTCAACTTTGGAATTATGTAAATATTTCACACAGTAAAAATAATATTAATCAAACACAAAATAGTAATTCTCTGAAACCAAAAACAAACTGAAGACCTTGTATGGATATTCAGTTGTTGACCTATGGTTACAGAGTAAGCCACGGTATTTCCGCAGCGCATCCTGCGTGGAGCACGCTCGAAAGACAAGTAGAGCTCCTCCAAACAGTGTGTACTTGCTTCAGTACTTTTGTTCTTCTAATTATGGTATTCTTGCTTGAAAACTATTGTTTGTAGGTTGTAAGATAACGACTTAGGGGGCACCTGGGTGGCTCAGTCGGTTGAGCATCTGCCAGTGGCTCAGGTCATGATCTTGCAGTCTGTGAGTTCGAGCCCCACATCGTGCTCTGTGCTGACAGCTCAGAGCCAGACGCCTGCTTCGGATTCTGTGTCTCCCTTTCTCTCCACCCTTCCCCCACTCATGCTGTATTTGTGAGTCTCTCTCAAAAATGTTAAAAATTTAAAAAATATATTTAAAAAGATAATGACTTAATATTGTTGAAAACCTAGATTTCCAGTATAAGATAAGCAAATTTAAAACAAAAAGAATACTCTATTTGGTTAAATTTGAATTGAGAACTCCTGTTCTTTGTCTTTACAAAATATGTATTTCCTGGCAGTTCACTGCAAGCCTTGAAACTGTAACAACACTTTAGAAAAGATGGTGCCTGGTCCCCGGCCTGGGGCGTGTGGATGCTGCGCCCATGGAGGGAGGCTTGGGCATCTCTGGAGGAGGCGTCACCGGTGCCAGCAGCGGGGTGTGAACACTGCCGCGCTCAACAGAGTCCTCTCCGAGGACATGGAGCCAGCTCCAAGCACTACCTCTGGCCAACGAGTGGCGTTTAAGAACAATAAGTATAGTTGATGAAAGTATTCTGGATATATAAAACCATGAGTTCATATTGATTCTCCAGAGAAAGAGAGAAAGCCAAAAACAATAAAACACAAACACTTAGGTACCGACTTCGTTTTTTCCTGAGACAGCTGCTATTAACATTTTAATGTTAATAAAATGTATCATTTTTTTTCAGTTTTGTAAAGGTCAAATTAACATATAACATGATAGTTTAAGGTGTCTGACAGTTTGGCGTTTATAGATCCTGCAGAACGACCTCCACATTAAGTTTCGGTAACGTCTGTCTGCCAGCTCACACAGTTAGGAATTCGCAGCCAGCGTCCTGCTCTGCTGGGACAGAGCATTCATCCCCCCTCCCCCCCAGTAAGGTTAACTAGCAGCTCCAGCCTACGAGTGTGGGAAGGGTGACAAACAGAGGGCTCACCAGTTTGTTGCCTTTAAGGAAATAAGAGGTTCAGGCAACAGTCATCTGTGAATGAAAGCCAGTGGTTCAAAGGTGGAGGAAGTATTAATCAAGAAGTCAGGCTGTGACCACCAAATCCCGGCAGGGGGGAGCAGATGTGTACATTCTGATGTAAACAGGAAGCACAGAGCAGAGCCTGTGAAGGGCTTCAGCCAAACCGTTTTTAACTGCTTCTTACGTAGCCTTCCCCATTCCCACCTCTCTCCCCAGTGCTGTCACACACCCGTGACTCTTTTCCTCTTTTGTTTTTGGGAGTTTGTGTTTGGACTTTTAGAGACAGAGAGAAGAGGAAGGGTTAGAATCCTAGGGACAAGACCCCGTCTCAAGAATTGGCCTCTGGCTGCACTACCACACCGATCCAGATGAATCCTTGAGACTTCCATGCTTTCTAGGCAGACAGGAAATTGTGTCCCCAGAAGTGAGAGAAACTGAGAGTCCATAATTTTATTCAGAATTTTTCCATCAGGAAATATCTAGATAGAATCAGTTTTCATTTTAGCATATATGTAAGTTTTGTGCTCTACAGATTAGAATATTTTAAATTATGTATGGGGGTAGGAGAAGAACTGTAATCTCCTGTCTTGAACCCTCACTTCAACCCACCTCCCAAGTTCTCAGTATTAGGTAATAATTTTCTGTCCTAAAGGTTTTTACCATGAAAGTTTGCAAACATACACAAAAGTAGACAAAAGCTATGATGGATCCTTGAGTGCCTGTCACCCCCTTCAGTAGTGACGAACATCTGCCAGTGTTGTTCACTGTGACCTCTTGTCCCTTTTTCCTCTTAGAAGACCATCCCAGACATCAGGTCAGAGTTGTTGAATCATACGCTCCGTCAACCACAGCAGTTTAAATCGATACTTGAAAAAGCCAAAATTTACCGTATCTTGTTGTTGTTCAGCCTCAGGAAATGGAGCGCTTTCATTTCCTGTACGCCGGGTGGGATAGACTTCAAGTCATTGTGATCCAGAAACAGCTCCCGCAGAGAGTGGTATGCCCCGTAGAAGGAGACTCGGTCCACGCCGTCATCGGAGAGTCTGTTGAATGACAGGTACAGGTACTCCAGGCCTGGCGCCATGTGGCCGAACACGTAGCCAGGGATGCGCTCGATCTGGTTCCCGAGGAGCACGAGGTGCAGCAGTGACTTGGGCAAGTAGGAGGGGACGTGGTAGAGCTTGTTGTAGGACAGGTCGATGGACTCGAGGTTTCTGCAGCAAAGGAGGGTGAGCAGGGTGGAGCCCCGGGCAGGACCGTAGGGATGCTCGGCGCCTTCCTGCCCCTGCTGGGTGTGCAGTAGTGACTGTCCCTGAAACCACCTCTGCTCCACACCCGATCTGACAGCCTGGCACCCAGGGCTTGTGGTGACAGAGGGGTCTAGAAAAGGGGGCTGCCTGATGGTTTCAGGGCTTCCCCTGTCGCGCCTCCACGTCCTGCTGGGCTCAGCTGGCCCTGAGGCCACCTCATCCCTCTGTCATGCCCCTCCCACACGGCCCAAGCTGGCTCCTCCCACCCCACCCCCAAGGTCTGTCTTGCCCCTCCAGACAGGCAGGACCCTCACACCAGCCACGGACCCTACTGCCTGCCTTTCAGGCCACACGTCCTGCGGCCCGTTGTATAAGACTCGAGACAGAGAAATGCTTTGGAGGTGTGAGACCATGAGGTCCCCCAGGGGGAAGGGGACATCTTCCTTTCTCACCAGGGGCAGGGCTGGCCTCGCTTCTACTTCCTGACCACCTGCCAGGGAGACAGACCTCGGGTCACTCAGTGCTTGGGCTTGCGGTAGGGTGTCTGTGTAACAGTGAGCACAGTCACGTCAACACCACGAGCTCCAAGCAGATAGGCAGGTTTGGGGGAGGGTTCACTGGAAAGGGTGTCGCTCGTTCGTGCCCCGTCAGCACTGGCAGAGGGAAGAGACCATCTAAGGCAGGCAGACAGCAGTGGGTACTCACTCCTGATTTATCCAGGCCAAAGGAGCGATCCTGTTTTCTTCAATTTTATTATATCGTAGCCCGATGACATTGATCTTCCTGGTGTGATTGAAACAAATCTCGGTTATTTCTTCAATTTGGTTATTTTCCAGGTATAATTCCTATAATTAAGAGAACAGACTGTTTTTCTTTGCGTTGGTTGGTGCACATACTCAGTTTCACAGAGATGAAGATGGCGTTGTAGACCGCTCTCCTTAGTGCTGTCTGCAGTCTGCTGCTTTTCCAAGTGTGCTATTTTGTAAGCTGTCCTTTTCTAACTAATTAGTGAAATAAAATGTGCCATCTTTCATGGTCATAAGTTTTTAACCATAAAATATTGCAGAACAAAGCATACCATAATAATTGTATAAAACTAATTTACAAAACTTGTTAATGTAAATCATCTCATTTGGGCTTCAAACCCCTAGAAAATAGGCAGAAATGGCCATTCCCCCTTCAGTAGTGGAAACGCTCCCGGCTGGAGACATGAAGAAGCACAGAGTCCCGCTCCTGATGCGCAAAAGACCCGCATCCCGCCAGGTCCCAGTTTGGGGGCAGGCCACTCCCACCAGTCTGTGCTCCCTGGCAGGTTTTTAGATTGGCTTGTATTAAGATTAATTTAATGAAAAGTCAATTAAGGACTTTGATTGAACATCGGGGTAGTTTGCTGGAGCTGTTGTTTTCAACAGCCAGCTGCCTTCAAGTTAAATTCCCTTGGCCTTAAAGGGAGTTTTTCACTCAAGAATCGTGTTGGAAATTAGAAGCAGATATTGGTATACATCTTTAGTGTAACTTTCTATTCCTATTGTACTAATTTCCTTCTTTATATTTAATTTTCTTACTTGTTAGAAATGGGCAAAGCAGGGGCCTCTGGGTGGCTCAATTGGTTAAGCATCTAACTCTTGGTTTCAGGTCATCTCACGGTTCATGGGTTCAAGCCCTACATTGGGCTCTATGCTGACGGCACATAGCCTGCTTGGGATTCTCTCTTTCCCTCTCTCTCTGCTCCTCCTCCATTCGCGCTCTCTCTCTCTCTCTCTCTCTCTCTCTCTCAAGATAAATAAAAATAAACTTTGGAAAATAATAAAAGTTTAAAAAAGAAAGGGGTAAAGCAATCTTTAGCTATTTGCTTTTACCTTCATACATATTTAGGGGTGAACCAAATCAGTGGCTCCTAAACTTGGCTGCATATTAGAATCAGTCATGAGCCTTTTAAAGTGTAAATTCTAAGCTAAATGTGCCCCCAGTGAGAGCACACTCATCCATACCCCAGACTCTGTGTCCGGGAAGCAGGGCCTTGGAAGGGTCAGAGCCCACGCACCCGCCTGGACATCAGCTCCCCTACCAGTGAGAGGGCCCCTCTGGAAAGCAGAACCTGGGACGGGCCTTCAGGCACATTTGGAGACCCTTTGCTCCTCCATGTTGCCTATGTTTTACTTGCACACATTATGTATTAAAATCTTAATTTAAAAAATTATAAATTACTGACCCCACCCTCAAAGAACCTGGCTGAGAATGTCTGGGATAGGGTAAGGGGTCTGTATGTCTTTCTGTCTGACCTAAAGCCCAGTGTTGGAACCTCAATCTTTACAGTTTTGATTAATTCTAAACTTCTCTCTTAAAGTGCCAGTAGGAGGCTGAGCAAGGGCGGCCCTGCGGCAGCGCGGCTGACCTGGGTCAGGGGCTCTGCAGGCACCGGGCCCACAGCGTGGGGGGAGGCAGAAACCGAGTTCCGAGCCATCAGCCGGGGCGCCGCGGGGTCCGCCAGACCTCTGCTGTCCGGGCTGCAAGTCGGTGCGCACTTGGCGGTGAGGCCCTGGCCTGGGCATGGGGCGGGTGGGCCGTGCTGGGCCCCAGTGGGCACTGGGCAGAACTGGAATGCTGTCTCGCAAGTTGTAGTTTCTGTTTACGTTCTCGGTTCATCTTCCCTGTTCTCCTCCCAAGAGCAAGGAAGGCCAGTTTTCTCTACTAATAATTATAATTCTGTATTGCTTGAGGAAACAGCGATGTTCAAATTACAGTAAATTCTGTATGAAGCACCAAAATGGGGTTTAATCTGAGGCACAATAATATTTTAAAATAATGCTTTTGTTTTATTTAAGTAGACGGTATTTAAAATGTGAAACACTGGAAGAAAGAGAGTGGTACCTCAATAGAAGCAGGAAGCCCCTGTGGTATAATTCTGAATTTATTTCTTCCCAGACGCAGGTAGGATAAGCTCTTCAAAGATTTAAAAGCCAAAGGGTTGACGTTGGATTCACTGAGATGGTTTCCTTCCAGTTCTAAGGTGACCAGTTGATTTAGGTCTATAAAAAATAAAATAGTAATTGTGAGAATATTCGGAAAATCAAAAAACCATGCGGTTTCTGTATCTGTCAGCGTGTCACGTGGAAGGTTCAGTTTATCTGCAGGGCAGCTGTCCTTTCCCGGCACCTGCACACAGAGCCGTTCCCCAAGTGCTCTGCGCACCCCGTGTCCCTGGTTCAGCCGGACCAGATGCTGTGCGGTCCGCTGGGGAGGCGGCTCTGTCGAGTGGGGCGTCCCACAACGGCAGAGAGGCCAAGCAAGCAGTAGCAGGTTGTGGGGGTCATTCAAGCATTGGCGAAGACGCGGACGCCTGGATGAGACGGCAGCATAATTAGGACGGACGGGGGAAGGGCAGTGCTCCACCTGGCGAGTGTCAGTCTCTGAACCAGGGAGCTACAGCAGCGAATTCTCGTCACTTGTTCACTCCCTGGCAGAGAGTGCAGCCAAATGCACGTTTGAAAAGGAGAATGATCGAGAATTCTCCACGCATTCGGACTGAGCTACCAAGAAAGGCCTTTATACAAACAAGTTTCCCTTCATCGTTTCCGCCGGCCTCGGGAGTGGCATGGTCCGCCTCAGGCTCGGCAGTGACGATGCCCAGAGGCCTCTGAGTCAGACATTCAGGGCGTAGCTTTGGTGTTTGTTCGGTGGCCCAGATTTCCAGAATAGGGATGTTTTCATCTTCACCTCCAGGCACGGGCATTGCACTGAGTGCTCTGCACGACTCCGTCCCTGCCCTCAGGCGTGTCAGAGAAGCAAGGCTTTGTCCACACCGTCAGGGCCGCAGACCACACGAGTGGGGGGGCAGCACGACACAGGTAAAAACGGGAGGCTGAGGCAGCCGGGTGAACACAGGCAGGTTCGAACTGGGTGGCTGTGCTCACAGCCTTGGGCCCAGGCCCCTTGTGCACCAGGCAACGAGGGCAGGGACGGTATGACAGGACACTAGTCTGCAAGTCCTGTGTGGTGTCAGTTGAAGAGCTGAGAGGAAGGAGGAGACCCAACCAGTAAACTGATAAGTGGTTATATTTCCTCATGTTCTAATTTCTGAAACTAGAGACACTGACAATCCAGCCTGTTTATATAGAACGGAGTTGAAGTTTGAGAACGTAATGGAAATTTTCCTTTGAAAAACAGATAATCAAAGCAGACCAGTGGCTGGTATGTGACCTCACGAGAGAGACACATACACGTAAACCAGAGGGTGACCAGAAACTCACGTATAATGACACGAGTTTACACTGGGTGTTATATTGTATGTGACAGGAGACAGGATGGACCTAGAGAAGCTTCCTGTAAGCTAGGTGCAGTACAAAGAGGGTTTGTAAGCAGGAAGTTGGTAGTAAGTCCCTCCCGTTGTGGGGTGGGGAGCAGCCTGGCAGGTCACGGACACAGGAGAATGCGGAGTGGTGGCCACACACAAGCGCTGCGAGGGGCCACGTGCTCTCCTGGAGGCATCTGGTCCCTTTTGTTTCCTTGCACCTCTGCACGTGCTGTCTCTCCCCCCGCACCACCCCCCGGCCAACTTCTCTGGAGCCGTCTGTCCCGTGAAGGGTTGTGGGTGAAGACCGGCCATGAGAGTGTGTGGAGAGCGGCAGGCCACGATGGCCCGGCCAGGGGCTTCCTCCCTGCGGGAAGAGCAGTACCCGGCCCGCACTCGGGCACCTGCTGGCTGCCAGCTGGCTGACGGTCCGCGGCAGGGGGCTCGGCAGGGCAGGTAGAGGCTCTGGGCACCGTGATCGGAGACCTTACTCGTGGCCGAGGCCTCCAGCTGCCTGGACTGGGGAGACGCTTGTGCGAGGGAGGGAGCGTGTGGAGAGGCCGCCGCCAGGACCGTGTGAGAGCAGCTTCCTGGCAGGCGCTGCTCCCTTGTAACATGTCGTCTTGAAAATGGAGCTGGAAAGGTGATGCCACATGCGCCCACCAGTGCGCCGTCCCAAACCAAGCGCTCCTCAGCCTCCGCCCCCCTGGCAGTTAGAAGTTGCACTTCCTGATGTCTTTTCCATATGACAAAGTCCATCACAATTTGTGTATATTGATGCTTTCCATGTGCACTCAGCAGTCCATCTGGAAATAGAATGTTTCCAGAACTCTGTAATTTTCAGACTTGGCATTTCTTGGGATTACTGGTTTTTTCCCCATCACCAGAAACGCTTTGTTCCTCATGAAGTTTTTTGGGAGTAAAAAGAAATAATGAAATTGTTTCATTCTTCTTAGGCTCGGGTTACCAACATTAACATTAAAATATTTCAAGTCAGAGAACTAGGAAGCGGTGAGCACTGCGCCTCACGCGCCACGCTGGACTGCTGGGAGGTGGAAGGGGACGCTGGGCGCCTTTGGCCCGGCGCGTGGCCTCAGCAGAGACGCCAGCGTTTGTGAACAGCTCGCCTGCTGCTTCCCCTTTTATGCCAAGCTCACAGTGTGGTATCTTCCGTTGTTCAGTTTGGTCCAGAATCAACCAAAGAGGAGTAAGTAAATTTTATCAAGTTACACGGTAAAGTGGCCTAAACACCTCACTAGCCCATGTGGCAATACTGCAAGTAAAGTCTCCACACGACTGCGGAAGAAAGGCTGCGAGGACCCAGGCCAGCCAACGTTACCTACCAGATAAGCTCTCCTCGCTGAGGGCCCGAAGACTGTTGTCATTGATCTTAAGTTCTTCTAATGCAGGTGGCAGCTCAGGAATCTCTCCCAGATTGTTCCCGTCCAGATTCAGGCGCAGTAACTTCTTCAGAAGCTTAAAAAGTGAATCTCGAGTTACCTTTTCATCTGGCACAGATGTGCAGTCACATGTGTCCTTGAGTGGCCAGTGCACAGCCCTGCTTAGCCTCACGGGCCCGCCTGCTGTCCCTGGTGCCTCTAGGAAGCATTGTCAGCAACTGTCTGATTTTGTAACCCACTCACCCGTTTTCCTATTGTGGCTTAGAGAAAGCTCTGTCACCACTGGACCAGTCACATTTTGCTAGATCTTAGGTTGCCACCATCTCGGCAGTAGACGTGGTGCTCTGAGTCGGTCATGGATGCTAGCAATTAAGATGGCAGTTTGAGGGGCGCCTGGGTGGCTCAGTTGGTTAAGCATCCGACTTCAGCTCAGGTCATGAGCTCACAGCTCATGGGTTTGAGCTGCATGTTGGGCTCTGTGCTGACAGCTCAGAGCCTGGAGTCTGCTTCGGATTCTGTCTCCCTCTCTCTCTTCCCCTTTCCCCACTCATGCTCACTCGCTCGCTCTCTCAAAAGTAAAGAAATATTAGAAAATTAAACAACAACAAAAAATAGATAGTCTGAGTCCTTACAATGTATCTGCACACCGCAGTTTTCTAGTTACACTAAGTGGAAACAGTCAGGAAATAGCACCAAGTGTTGTGGACCGTCTTCAAAGTGTCTGTAACACCGCAAGCTGTCCCTTTACGGCGGCCACATGTCCTTTCAGGAAGGTGTTGTGCCCATGTTTGGGGTCATGTGCTTGCAGAGCTCTGATGCCTCACTGGTGACTTAGCTCAGCAGTGCTCAGTCAGATTTCAACAGTTTGGGAAGGGGACAGAGGACCCCAAAACAAGCAAAGGAGAGGGTCTCCTGTGTGTGTCTGTCTTTCCAGTCAAACACAGGAGGTACGTGAGTCCCAGCTGATGTATCAAGATAGCTGTCACACGGCAGGGCGCCAGGTTTGTGACTTGACCGTGGACACGGGTGCCTGGAGCCCTGTCCTGTCCCAGCCCAGAAACTGCGTGGGAGCCAGGAAGCAAGCGCTCATGCGCCCAGCAGTTTGTACAAAGGGCCATAAAGGGGCTTAAAGTTTGACCTAGTGGGACGCAGTGTGTTTTGTTGGGCTCCTTACAGCACACACGTGTGTAACTTTACACACACAGACTCCTTCTCTCTTGTTTCCACCTTTACTTCTCTGACACTCCTTCGTCTCTGTTCTTTTCTCCTGTTTTAGGAAATATTTCAGTCAAACATAAATCTTCCAAAGGTTTGTTCTTGCTGTTTCCTGTGCTCTCTCCCTTGTCTTTCCCCCACTGTCCCTGCTCATTTTCGTCGGAACCCATCGTGTCTCCAGAACCCCGTCCTGCTCATGCGTTCGTCAGGCCTTGCCCTTGGCACAGAATCCCAGAACTCTGTCTTCCTGGCCTGACAGTGTACACAGAGTTCCCAGGTAAGCTCTGCTTTGTTCCCGGAAAGACCTCACGTACTAAGACTGCATTTCAGCCTGCTTTCAGCTGCTTGGGGAGAGGCTGCTCCATGAGCTCAGAATACTAGTTCTGTCATCTTGCTGCTGTTGGTGCTCTCAGTGTGAAGCTTGGGCACCTGCAGGCCGTGCTCAGGATGAAGCGTGAGTGGCTAACAGCATCACGGGGGAGACCTTCTTAGGGACAAGCTACAGTGACAGCACTCCAGCCCCCTCCCTTCCCTGCTGCGGGTACAAGGCCGCCGAGGGGCCGTCCGTCACCAGGCAGAGTGTGCATACGTACCGTGAATGCTCTGGGCCCCACGCCCGGGGAGGTGATATTGTTTTTGCTCAGATCGAGCCTTTCCAGGTTTGGCAGCCCGTGAAATGCCTCATCGGGAATGGAGGTGATGGCATTGTCTGTAAAACACAGCGGCTGTAACTTAGACTCACGGGTGCACATCCACAAACAGGTGCTCATGCACGTGCAGGGAGAGCGAGAGAGCCCTACCCAGGGACGACGGGGACACTCTGTAAGCATACTTTCCCACTGACATGTTCTAGACCCTGGGCCAGAAACTCGAGACTGCTTGTATCCTCGAAATCCTGACAGATCACTTGCCTTTCTGCAATTTCCTTCTCCAAATGAGGAGCTCAGACGGCCTCCAGATCTAATGTTACAGTTGTGTGGCCTCGATCTGTAGAAGTTGCTTCTAGATGCTTTAATTTTATGGGACTTTTGTTTTGAAATTTAGTTAAGTGCAGTAGTCAATGATTTTAAACCTAGAAAAGGAGCTTCCCAGAAATAGGGAGTGCTATAAAAACCATGTGGGGACCTTCTTATAAAACCAAGATAGTATGACTGGGCACGGGTCATTCATTTTTCACGGCTCCAGACTTGGGTTTTCTGAGGCAGAGCACACCTGAGGCGCTGGCCGTTAGCAGGGGGCACTGCTGGGCCTGAGGGGCTCCCCAGGGGCCGTTCGAGGCGATGTCCCTTCATCGACCGGCCGTCCTGAAGCGCAGTGGCCGATGCCTGTCGAGTGAGTGTGTGTGTTTACACGTTCACTTGTTATTTCTCTGCTAGTTTATTCCTGCGGGCTCCCCGGAGGCGTACCCGGAACCCCGTTCGGATTCCCTCACCCTTTCGGTCCTGTGCTCAGGGCCCTTCTGGCGGCCCCGTAAGAACAGGGCGGAGGAGGGGCGCCTGGGCGGCGCAGTCGGTTAAGCCTCCGACTTCGGGTCGGGTCATGATCTGTTTGTGGGTTCGAGCCCCGCATCGAGCTCTGTGCTGACAGCTCAGAGCCTGGAGGCGGCTCCGGATTCTGTGTCTCCTCCTCTCTCTGCCCCTCCCCCGCTCATACTCTGGGTCTCGCCAAGAAATAAAATGTTAAAAAAACAAAAACAAGAAAAACACAGGGCGGAGGGGCGGACCCCTCCCGCGCCCCGAGCCCCGAGCTGAGGGGGCGGCTCTCTGGCAGCGAGGCCGCGGCCGGCGTCAGGAACAGGCCCCTGTGAAGCCGGGCGTGCGTTGACTCGGTCACCGCGTGTGGCGGGAAGAGAGCTCCGCGGGCCTCCGCGCGGGGGTGTGGAGCCGTCGGGACGGCCGCCCCCCACGGCGGCACCTGTGGTCCCTCGGCCACCAGCTCCGGGCGCCCAGTGAGAGAGGCCCGGCCCGGGGGTGGGGGTCCTGGGCTCCCCACCGCCGGAAACCGCGTTTGATCCGGAGAGACGTGCCTGCACCTGACTGTGCTGTTTCTTCTGCAGAGTCTGGTTCTGTGATCGAAGAGTGTCTGGGATCACTTGGTATCATGAGGGTAGAATCGCGCTCGCACCGGGCTGCCCGCGCTCTTACCCGCGAGCTCCAGGCTCGTGACGTCCGCGGCCGTCAGCGGCGGCACCTGCGCCAGGCCCGCGCCCCTGCAGCTGACGCTGCGGTAGGACAGCGCGCAGCCGCGGGGCAGGGGCGGCCGGCGGCGGCGGGGGGCCGCCCGGAACGCGTCTCCCCGGGGGCCGTCCACGTGCTCGCGCTCAGCGTCCCCCTCCTCCTCGTGCCCGTGCTCGCCGTCCTCCTCGGCCTCGGCCTCCTCGGCCTCCTCCTCCTGCGCCCTTGCCGGGCGTCCTCCCTGGCGCGCCGGCCGCCCCTCCTCGAGGGCTCCCTGCTCCCCGGGGCCAGGGGTCAGTTTCTTCTGTTCCTTTTCTGTGTCTTCTTTCATTTCTTCTTCATCCTCGTCAAAACGAAGTTCCTCTTTTCGCGACGCCGGGTCCATTTCCACCCGACGAGGTGGCGGCTGCTTACGAGGTACGTGAGCAGGTTCTTGTTGTTCTGCAGAATCACCAGAGAAGTCACTCGAATCCCTCGTGGCGGCACCGCTGGGCGGCGGGGCAGACGCTGCGGACCGTGCGGGCGCGGCCGGGGCCGGCGTGGCGTTAGCGAAAGGAAAAATAGTGAAAGTGAGGTTAGTAAATGTTAATCCCTCCAGGTGCTTGAGTGCGATTCACACGTGAGGCACGTTCTGAAAGTTTATTTCTTAAGATTTGTTTTAGGCAGTTTTTGTTTTGCCTGTGGCCTTAATAATTTATCTTTACTAAACTGCCATGCTGCTTGGGAATAAGGAAGGACTCATGTTGTCACGTGGTGCAGTGAGCCGCAGCCCCGTGCGAGGTTGCAAGTGAGGAGGTGCGACCTTTGTAATGACTCGGTTTAGGCCCTGGGGTTAGCTTTGGAAGCGTCTGCACTGCCAGATCTAAAAAAGGGAAATGCGGGTTTACTTGCTTATGGTAGTGAAACTGGCTTTTCTGTGTAGACTTACTATTTTTGGTCTGATTTTCTTTTAGCCCCATGGGCCCATGGGCCAAAAGCATCTTCTGAAATGTGGAATTACAGAGACTTTCCCTCTTCCTCCCTCCCAGACTCTCTAGTCTGATTTTTACTGCTTGACCTTCTGGAAGGCCTCCTGAACTCAGACCATGCCGTTGTCGGTGTGCGAAGGGCGGCTCCCGGGGGGGGGCACGCTGTCCCGTGTTCACAGCTAGCAGAGTGTGGGGACCGCCCAACAGTCACCGGACCTCACGGAGAAGTGAGTTCCAGTGGGTGCACTTTACACCGAGTCATCTGGACATAAATCACCCAGGAGAGGAGCTCAGAATATGTAACTATTTGAAGGAATTACTTGAGGTTTTGGTCCAGTATATATTATAAAGTCAGTGAGTTATTTTTTCACATTTCTGGCAGAACATTGAAAAGGAAAACAGGAAAGAATTAGGGAAAGGAAACTAAAGCTATCATATTGAAACATTTAAAATCCTTCCTGTATATCTAAGTTTATTTTTCCAAAATAACCACAGCATTTCAAGAATATTCCAAGTCCTTTGAAAAATGATAGTTTCTAAATCTTGCCTGTATATCTGGTAACTTTTTTTTTAAGGCGTAATACCTTAGTGAACTCTTGGAGAGTGTAAACCTAAATGCAGTTCCTAGATATTCTGAATTTCTTCCTGGTAGGCAGCCTCTCTAGACACCCACCCTGTGACTGTCCATCTACCTCGACTGTAGAGCAGAGAAAATTTCCCTCTATTCCTTCCCATCAAATTATTTACCATGTTAGTTGATTTCATCAGGCACTGGCTAGGCTCTTCCTGGGGATCTGGGCCTCCCTCTCCAGAGTCGTCTGTAACTCGGGTATGAGCCCCGTGAGCGTAGGGGACGACAGACATGCAGCAGGCCATGTGGCGTGGCCTTCCTGCACACAGCCATGCCCCGAGATGTGGCCACTGTTTCAGGGCCACACTCCCCCATGTCCTCAGATTACCTGATTGTTAGTGAAGGCAGACAGGCGGGAGACACTGGGCTCTCTTCTCTCCAGATGCAAACTGCCTCCCTCTGTTCATCAAGACTCCTTCGTCTTTGTGGTGGTCTGAACGCACCCACTCTGAGTCGCGTTAAGGGACACCCTGTGTGTAACGTGGGAACTGTGGTCTGGTCTGAGTGTACGCATTCTGACAGAGCTGGGACTGTAAAGCCTAGGTCTTTTATTTCCGTCTCCTACCATGCATTTTTCCAGATAACGTCTGTGTTTGTCATCACTGTGCCGGTATCTTCAGTACCCTTGGTGACTAGTTTACCATAATTTAATCTAAAACTTAAGGCAGCAACAAAATAAAAACAAATGGAAGTTGAAGACTCCATTACATGCGACATTTTGTTTTGGCTAAATACTCATACCAGTATCCACGCAGACCGGGCAGCACTCTCCTTCAGGGGTGGCGGTACGGGGGCACGCCAGAGCGGGGCACACAGCCTCGTCACAAAGCACCCTTCCATGTGCGCAGAGGCAGGTAGTGCACGGCTCCGGAGACCACACAGCCTTGTGGTACATGGTCAGCCCGTTCACCAGACAGTGTCCCTTCCTCCCTGGGAGAGAGCAGGAACACAGTGAGTTCCTGTGTGCGTTTCGCTCGGGGTATGTAGATCCGGAGGCCGCCCGGCAGTAGTCAGCAGGCCTCATCTGCAAGCAGGCTGCCTTGATGACCGAAGCACACAGAACACGAGTTTGCAGATCCCAGAAAAGCCCAAAAAGTGTCTCATTACATTGACCAAAGCAGATGAGACGGCCGTACGTAACTTCAGCAGAGACGTGGCACGCAGCTCCGTCCGTGCCAGGGAACAGGGCGGGGGCAGCCCAGTGAGGAGCCCAAGCCACGTGGCGCGCCTCTGACGCTGGCTCCCTGTCTCTCCGAGAGCGGCCGGGTTTCGGAAGGCTGGCCCGTGGGCCGGCATCTTCATCCTCGCGCCGCGCCCAGGGCAGCGGTCCTTCCGGGCAAGAAGGCCATCAAACGGCCTGCTTGGATTTGAACGTTAGGGGAGATGCTGCCCTTCTGACCCAGTGTCACTTCTGATACCTCTCCTTTGCGGAATGAGCGACTGTCCCAACCACCACTCAGGTGGCGCTCACACGGTGCTCATCTAACTCAGGCCCCGGTTAACAGCCCTGTGTTCATAGAGACGTCTGAATAATTTGTTGCTGTATCCTATATGATCTGTCACTCTGAATGAAAAAGCAATTTACAACTTTTTGTGTATATTGTCTATATTCTGAATCCAACTATGTAAAATACAGGGTGTAGTAAACAGACTAGAAATTAATAAGCCAAAATAGTAAGTGGCTTTATAAATATAGTTGTGGGATAACTATTTTTTCTTTTCCAATAATTTTGTATTATAACTATATCTATAAATGAAATTTTAAATTATTTCAAAATTTATCATTAGGTTAAACTGAAAGATAATACAATAATATGACAAAGAAACCCTTTTGGAAAATCATCCTCACGGAGGTTCTGTTTCTCTCATTGGTCCCTTACCTGGTAGTACGTTATAACTTGATTCTACTCCAAGAAAACCTAGGAAGGAGTCAGACGTGTCCTCTGTGCTGTAGTCCAGGCTCAGCACCGGACGTGCTGCCGCACGCGTGACCGTCGCCTGCCGGGGCTCCGGCCGCCTGCTGGACCTGCGGGCGGCCGAGGAGCTGCCCCTCCGCCTTCCGTCGTGCGTCCTCCTCCGCTGCTTCCCAGGGGCCTCTTCATTCTGCCCAGCGTCAGTTTGACAAATGATAAGCAGGAGGAGACAAAGCAGACCTGCAGACTTCATGCTGGCTTTTCCACTGTCCAATTTCTAGAATGAGAAGGAAGCAGAATTTCAGATTTAGTGGTACCTAATTTTCACCTCTGACAATTGGCTTTTTATTGCTTGTATGCCTCAGCAGCATCTTTGAGAAATGACACACGTCATCAGTGGGCGATATACAGTTGTGTTACTGCCCAATCAGAATCAAAGAACTTTTAATATCTTTACCTCCAGACCAAAGCAGGAGCAAACTTTTTGTGTAAAGAACCAGGTATTAAATACTTGAGGCTTTACAGGCTATTCCACTTGACCCTTATCATGTGAAAAGAGACAGTGGTACACACATGGCTGTGCCAGTAAAACTCCACTTACGAAACAGCAGGTTGGACGTGACCTCCAGACTGGCTGGCTGCGTCTCCCCTGGACCGCTTTGTCGTCGGTCCTCAGAGGCTATCCAGGGTTGCTGTGCCTGTGTGCCAGGTCATCCTCTGACCTCTGCCGCCCACAGCCCTTTCCCCCAGCACTTCTGTATGTTCTCTTATCCTCTGGCTTTTTGATTTTCTTTGTTGCGATGAGGGGGTATGACTCCGCTCTATAAAAGTAACAGGAAACTAGCATCAGTTGTAAAGACGTAAGATGGACAAAGAAAAATTCTTAATTAGCCGATTCAAGGGCAGCACAGGGTCCTGCATGAGGTGAAGTTGAAAGATGTGTGGAGACATGAATACTGAGACATGAACACTCCTGATGATACGACTCGGTAGGGGTGTAGCCCTGTGGTCACACACACGGTCCAGGCCCTGTGAAGTCAGGGAGCAGAGAAAGTAAAGAGAAACCTTCCACAGGGTGATGGATTGTGGGGCCAGCTGACAGATTCACCCAGACACACACTTTGACCCTGTTAGTCCGGCAGGGAAGGTCTGTGGAGCGCCCATGTTCCTGTGAGCTTAGAGCCAGTGTCTCCACCCTCACCCCTGCCTAGCAGGTCCCCCCTCTGCTCTTCACTCAGGCCCCCTGGCCGTCAGTACCCCAAGATGGAGCCAGGGTGTGTGGAGGAGAGTCCGAACCCTCAACAATGCTGGGGACCCAGGATCATTAATAAAGGAGCAGCCTTGCTTGGTGATGGGATTTACCCCATTCCTCACCGCCTACCTCTGTCAGAACAAAACTGTTAACTTCAGAAACCATCACCCTGGCAGGAGGGGTGAGCATTAAGGTGATGTTAGGTACAGACACTAAAATTCCAACCTGCAAAGGAGGGGTTTTGAAGGCTCATAGTCCAAAAGTGGCCGCAGATTGTTGACCTGGCAATCTTGTTGGGACCTTAGAAAATAGACAAGAGACCCTCTAAGCACTGGATTCAACCTCTCTGCGTGGAGTGAAGTGCTCAGTCAGCATTGGATGCTATTACACCTGTGGGCAAGTAGTGGGGATCCCCAAGGACCACTGATGGAAAACCATGTACTGGGGGGTGAGGCAGGCCTTCCTCAAGCCCCTGTGCCCGCCCCACCCCACCCCACCACCAGATTTATAGGAACTGGGGTCAGCAGGGTCAGTCCAGCTAACTGTTGTGACTTCTGTCAGTAGAAACCTACAGTGATCGTAGCCAACAGGGCTCCCGCCTCGGGCTTTGCCTTCATGCGGCTGTCACTCATGGGCCTACGTTTGACATTCTGCCGTGTACACGTCACCTAAGGCCAAGAACATGAGCAGTCTCTGTGAGCCTGCCATCCCTGCGCTGCCAGCATCCCTTCCAGTGGCATAATTAGTGACCAGAGTGATTTCTGAAGAAGCTGGAAGTTAATTCATGGCCATTTCATAGAGAACCCAACAACCATTAGAACAGTTTTGGGATGCAACTCAAATCTGACTTCTTCTTCTAGCCAGAATGGAGTAAGAGAGATCCCGCCCAATTTTCAAGCATTAGACATGGAGCGGCATGGGACACTGGTCCCTTGCGGGGGAGGCGGTGCAAGTCCAGGGTGGGTCCAGTGATTGCTCTCCCACAAAGCCCAGGGACATCTTGGGGGGCATCTTGGGATGTCAGGGAGGTTGAGAGTTTTCATGGCAGAATAGAGAGAGGACAGCTGTCGTGGCAGAGCCTCCCAGAGGCCTCAGGTCTTGCAAGAGGGAACTTCTGGAACCTGCAGGAAGAACTACTGTAAAGGACAAAAGGGGAAAACCCTGGAGCTTGGAAAAGGTTGCCCGGAGTTTGTGTGCCCACCACCCGAAGGGGGATGTCTGCCCTTCACAAGGCATCAAGCAGAGCGTCAGAAGGACATTGGCACAGCAAGGGAAACTGTCCACCTAAGGCTAACGGCCGCCCCGCTCTCAGGGAACACGCTGAACAGGAAGCATCTCTGAAGGATCAAACCGTGTGCAGTAACATGACCGTGTCCAGAGCACATGGTGGTTCGGAGTCTGGCGAATATTCAGCAGGCTCACGGAGATGCAGGACGAACAGTCCAGAAAGATGGTGTTCATGTCGTAATGCCGTATTTGGGGTTTATAACGTAAGTAGAATTAAAATGTATGACAACAGACGCATAGAGGAGCAAGGAGATGGTACGTAGACGGTTGTAAGGTTCTTACATATGGAGTGGAACCGTCTCACCTGAAGATACACTGTGATACAGATGCAAGCTGTAAGCTCTGAGATAACCACTGAGCAAAAAAGGAGTTAAAGCGAAGAAGTCAAAAAAGGAGATCAAATGGAATAATAAAGAATAATCTAAAACATGTTTGTGTAAATCATATTAAACATAAATTGAATAAATACCACAATTAAAAAGCAGACTGTCAGACTGGAAATTTTTTGTAAAAAAGGCACCACTCAACTGTATGTTGCTTGTAGGAAACTCATGCTAAATATAAAAATGCAAATGCATTAAAATTAAAAGGATTGGAAAATCTATATCATAATAACACTAATGAAAAGTGGAGCGTCTTTACTAACATAAGATAAAGTGGGTAAGAAGAGAAGCATATTCCCAGGCATACATTATGTAAAGTTAAAGATCCACTCTTTACGAAGACCGAACAATCCCAAACATTTGTGCACTGAATAAAACAGCTTGCAAATAGCGTGAAGCGGTAAGTGGCACTTTAGGAGGAAGTAAATCCACAGTCACCATCCAGTGTCTGCTCTCCTGTCTCAGAGACTGATTTATAAAAAAGGAGACTGTAGGCTAGAACAGTGAGATACCACTACACATCTGTTAGAATGGCCAGAATCAGAACCAGACGCCAGTGAAGCTGTGGAGCGGCAGGAGCTCACGTTCACGGTGGGGGGGTACAGATGGGCACCGCTGCTTTGGAAGACCGTGCGGCAGCTTCTCAGAAACACACTCCTCCCACGTGATCCAGCAGTCACGCTCCTCAGTGTTTACCCAAGAGAGTTGGAAACACACGTCCACACCAAACCCCGCACACAGATGTTTACAGCACACTTGGAAGCAACTAAGACGTCCTTCAGTAGGTGGAAGGATAAACAGCAGTCCATCCCCACAGGGAATATTCACCCCTAAAAGGAAATGGGCCATTGGACCATGAAAAGACTTGGAAGAAATAAATGCACAAAGAAGCCAATCTGAAAAGGCTGCTGTACTGTAATGTTCCAATTCTGTGGCATTCTGGAGAAGGCAAAATCATGGAGACAGTTAAGAGATCAGTTGTTGCCAGGAATTGGTGCCATTGCCAGGGCAGGCACAGGGGGTGAAGGGGACGATCCATGGAGCACAGAGGATTTTTAGGGCACTGAGAATGTTCTGTGTAATACCGTAACGATGGATACAGTCGTTACGCACTTGTCCAAACCCTTAGAACGTCTGCCACCAGGAGTGGGCTCTAACGTGAGTTCTGGACTTGGTGGTAATGGTGTGTGAGTGTCGTTCATCAGTTGTGACTTGCTGCGAACCTACATCTGATCATTGTCATGTATCAGAAAGTTAGTGCTCACAAGTGCTCACACCAGGCTTGGTTTTGAAATATGTTCTCCCTTAAAATCAGGAAAAAGAAAAGGTGTCTGGTCTCACCACACTTTTAGTCAACGTTTTATCGAATATTCTGGCCAGTACAGTAAGACCAAGAAACAAAATGCATCCAGACTATAAAAGAAACTGTTCACAAATGTCTTGTTCATGTATGTAGACAATCCCACGGTGCCTACAGGAAAGGCTACAGCTAAGTTTAGCAGGGTTTCAGGATATGGAATCGATATACAGAAATCCAGATGATTTCTACATGCTAACAGCAGTAAGATGATGAAGTTAAAAATATAACACACTTATAAAGGCATAAGAATGTGAAGTACTTAAAGATACTTCTGACAAAAGATGTCCAAGATTGCAGCCCTGAAAACCGTGAAGTAGTGCTGGGGAAAATGAAAGACCTGCGTAGGCGATGTGTGCTGGGTGTGTAGGTCAGATGACTCAAGTTTAAATTCTCAATTCTGAAATCCACAGTTTGTCACAAAGCTGGTCAAAATTCTGACAGACATTTTTATTTATTTTTTTAATGGCAAGATGATTCTAAAATTTCTGTGGGAATGTAAAGAGCCTACAATAGCCAAAGCAACTTTGGAAAAGAGAAGAACACATTTGGAGGCCTAGCACTACCTGATTTTCCACACTTAGTACAAAGACGGCGAAGTAAAGTTAGTGTGCTCCTGGTGTGAAGACAGACAAGTGATCAGAATAGAGGACGCAGAAACTGACGAAGCCTGCAGGGTCTGCACGCGCTGCACGCCTGTGTCATGCGAAAAGTTGACTGTAAATATAAGAGCAAAAAGTATGAACTTGTAGGAGAAAACAGGAAAAAATTTTGGTGACCTTGGATTTAGCAAAGATTTCTTAAGTACAGCAACAGAAAACATTTTTTAATTGGACTTCTTAAGAATTGAAAGCTTTTTCTCTTCAGAATATAACTGTTAACAATAGGAAAATGCCACATACTGGAAAAAATATTTGCAAAACATAAATTCAACAAAGTACTTGTATCAAGAATAAAGAAGTATGACAGTTCTGTCATGGAAAGAAAAAAAGACCAAAGCTTTGAACACACTTCGCCAAAGAAGAGACACACAAGGCAAAGAAGCACATGAGAAGAAGCTCAAAATCCTTAGGCCTCAAGGAAATGCAAGTTAAAAGCTCAATCAGGGGGCGCCTGGGTGGCTCAGTTGGTTACGCGTCCGGCTTCGGCTCAGGTCATGATCTCACGATTTGTGGGTTCGAGCCCCACATCGGGCTCTGTGCTGACAGCTAGCTCAGAGCCTGGAGCCTGCTTCCGGTTCTGTGTCTCCCTCTCTTTGACCCTCCCCTGCTCGCACTCTCTGTCTCTCAAAAATAAATAAAAACCACAAAAAAAATTTAAAAAAAAAAAGCTCAATCGGATACCAGTACATTCCGTGAGAACGGCTAACAGTGAAACAATGAGCCACGGCAAATGCTGACAGTAGGCAGAGTCACTGGCATTGTCATTCAGTGCGGCTGGAAATGTAAAACAGCAGAAACATTTTTTGAAAACTGTTTGGCAGTTTTTTCAAAAGTTACATGTGCACCTCCCATTTGCCCAGCCATTCTGCTGCTAGATATTTATTTACCCAAGAGAAATGAGAACATATGTCCACACACACATTACGTGTGAATTTTCACGGCAGCTTTCTTTGCACTGCACAAAAAGTGGAAGATATCCAAATGTCTCAGTGTGTTAGTGGATAAACAGATCGTAATATATCCATACTGTGGAGTACTACTTAGCAACAGTGATGAGTAAGTCTCAAAATAAGTATGTTGAATGAGAGAAGTATCACACAGAAGGATATATGCACACTTCCATTGCAGAAAACAGCCTTCTGTAGGAAAGCGCATCGGTGGCTGCCCTGAGGCAGAGATGTGTAGGTTACCAAGGGTCGTGGGAACGTTTGGGGATGATGGATAGATTCATTTTCTTGATCGTGGTTATGATTTTACAGGTACACTTTACATATGTGCCTGTAATTTTCCACTTTCCTCACCACTGTAGTTGGACTGGGTTACCTATCGCCTTGATGTCAGAGTCCGAGGGTGGCTGTTTAGAATCACACATCTCTGTCACATAATGCGCAAGATCCCCAGGGGGGTGAACTTGTTAGCACTGTTGTAGGGTCTCACGCTCCTCAGACTCTGAGGTGGACTAGTCTCATCGGGGACCTCGGAGACCAGCCTCTGGGCTTGACCGGTTAGATCAGGAGTCAGGAAACTGGAGGCTAGAGGCCAAACTGAGTCTGCGGCTTGTTTTTATACAGCCTGCAAGCTAAGATGGCTTTTGTGTTTTTAAATTTAAAGGTTTTAAGATTAAAAAGAAGATTTCATGACAGATGATATAAATTGAAGTTTCAGTATTCATACTTAAAGTTTTATTGGAACAGCCACACTCATTTATTTGTGTATTACTCCTGAGGACTTTTCCGCTAAAGGATGCAGTTGGGTAGTTTCGACAGATGCTAACATTTGGCCTGCAGAACTTAAGTGCTTTGCAGCAGCAGGCTGCCAGCCCAGCCCTGAGAGCGGTGCTTCTCAGTCCGTGGGGACTGTTGGCAGCATCTGGTCTCTCTTCAGGGCCTCTCCCGACTCCCCATGTGTGGGGCCCAGCTGCTGCTGGAGGTCTTACAGAGCCTAGGACCACCCACCGCCACAGAGGAACCCACGGGCCCATCGCTGTCAGGAGTGTCTAGATGGAGAAGCCCCTGTTGGACCAAGGTAGAAGTTTTCAATCCAGACAGAGGCACGCGGCTCACAGGGACATCAGATGAATTCTCACTAGGTGGTGTTTTCTAGTGATAGCTTATCAGCAGACCATTTCCATACGGTGACCTCCCTCCCGAGGTTTACTCCTGGTTCTGAGATGCTGTTTTCTTTTGCTCGGCTTCCTACTCTCACACGTATATGCTCATGTGGCCAGAATTGAGTGTTCCTTGAGGAATGATCCCACTTCCATTCTGTACCCTGTTGTGCTCAGGGGAAGCTTTGTTTCCTCGCAGCGCGGGCCGTTTGTAGTTACGGCGCTTTGCGCTGTGCAGCTCACGCTTGCGGTGAGTCCTTGAAGGTCTCCTCCTTTTCCAGCCTTTGGGCATTCGTCATCTTCTGTGCTCAGACAGCTCTGTTACAGGGTCTCCTTAGAGTGAGCTCCAGTCTGTTGTCCATAGGAAAGCCCAACGGGGTTTAAAGATACAAGCTGTGGGGGCGCCTGGCTGGCTCAGTAGGAAGAGCATGCGACTCTTGATCTCAGGGTCATGAGTTTGAGCCCCACATTAGAGTAGAGATTACTTAAATAAATAAACTTTTAAAAATATACAGGCCACATTCACACAGTTTTCTCTCTCCAGAGTTCATAATCTTTTTCTTATAATTGGTTCTTAAAATGTTTAAATTTGAGGGAGGACTGGGTGGCTCAATCGGTTAAGCATCTGGTCTTGCTGACAGCCCAGAGCCTGGAGCCTGCTTTGGATTCTGTGTCTCCCTCTCTCTCTTCCCCTCCCCCGCTTGCACTCTGTCTCTCTCAAAAATAAAAAGTGTTTTTGTGTTTAAATTTGTAAAAGTAGATTATGTTTTAAAAACTCAGAATGGCGCATGTGTTTCTAAGGCAGAAAAGACACATTGCCTTGACCGTAATTCATTGTCAGTACAAGGGCAGGCACATTTTTCCTCCAAAGTTGAAAAGGTAAATATTTTAGGCTCTGAGGTCCAACAATCTGTTGAAACTTCTTCACTTTGCTATTGTAGCCCAAAGTAGCCACAGATGGTAAGTGAACAGACAGGCAAGACTGTGTAACTGTGGTGTTCTGTTTACAAAACAGAATTTGGCTTTTGGGTCCTAGTTTCCAACCGTCTCGTGTCGTGGGTCTTTCATGACCCCTCTTTAACATGTAGTTTAAACATAAATGGAATTGTTCACTGTATCTTACGCTACGATCTGTTTTCCTCAGTAATAAATTGTGAACATGGGTAGCTCAGTCGGTTAAGCATCCAACTTCAGCTCAGGTCATGATTTCACGGTTCGTGAGTTCGAGCCCCGCATCAGGCTCTGTGCTGGCAGCCCGGAGCCTGAAGCCTGCTTCGGATTCTGTGTCTCCTTTCCTCTCTGCCCCTTCCCTGTTCACATTCTGTCTCTCTCTCAAAAATAAACAAACATTAAAAAATTTAAAACAAAAAAAATAAGCTGTGAACATATATGTAAATATATAAAAATCCATGTGGTCTGCACACTTGATTTTCATTTTGTAAGTTATTTAACAAACAATTTGGTGATGGATGTTTACATTCTGTGCCAGTTTTTTGTGATTACAGATATTATGCATGTATCTTTCAGAAGTATTTTTGGGTTCTTAATTTTAATTTTCAGTTTACAAATGTAATAATAGAATCTCTTTTGGTTTTTGAACTATATTATTCTTTGGGTTTATTTTTTAATGTAGTTTAGTATTTATAAGTCACTTTGGTCATGTTTATTAATATATTTTGATTCTCTGTTACAGGTATATTCAAATCTAGAATTGTTAGATCTTTCTGGTGCTTTCTTCATTAAGTACTTTTTATATCACTAATAGTGCTTTTTGTCATAAGATCTACTTTGTGTGATAATATAGCTGATAGTCTTATATTTTCAATATATTTTCTATTCCAGATCATGGAATTTTTTTTAATACAGTCTGAAAATCTTTGTCTTTTAATTAGAACGTTTAGTCTATTTATATTTAACATTAACATTTGACATGTCTGAGTTGTCTGTTTTC
>PJEM01005993.1:57446-119581 GCA_004023845.1 Helogale parvula
TTTTTTTTTTTTTTTTTTTTTTTTTTTTTTTTTTTTTTTTTTTTTTTTTTTTTTTTTTTTTTTTTTTTTTTTTTTTTTTTTTTTTTTTTTTTTTTTTTTTTTTTTTTTTTTTTTTTTTTTTTTTTTTTTTTTTTTTTTTTTTTTTTTTTTTTTTTTTTTTTTTTTTTTTTGCTTTTCTAAATAGATGACTGAGTTTTTATTGATCTGTTAGTAATTTACACTTTTTACTACTCTACTCTGTAGGGATTACCACGCACATCTCAACCTGTCATGTCTGGCATAAACCAGAGCCTTTCTGTCTTCCGGGACACTTTGAGGCCGGGACCGTCTCAGCCCAGCACAGTGGCACTCTTGTCACATTAATTCTAGATATATATGACATTCTCAGAAGATGATAGTGACAGTTACTTACATCAGGCTCTCCCAGCCTTGGCACCATTGACATTTGGGTTGCAGAATTTGTATTTGTATATGCAGTAGCATCCCTGGCTTCACCCTAGAGACACAGCCAGGACCTTCCCTTCGCTCATGACGAGCAGACTTGTCCTCACACCTTACGTGGCCTCCTGTCCCAGCTGAGAGCTCCTGAGTTAGAGTCACCTAAACTTTTACCCTTTTCTTTCTGCCCATTCTGTCCCATGGTTTCAGGCTTCGGCCAGAGTTCCGTTCTTTCTGATTCAGGAACATTTTTTCGTAATTCCTTTAACGCAGGACTACTGATGACCAATTCGTTTTCTCTGTGTATCTGAAAATACTTAGGTTTTATGTCGTTCTGAAAGAATGCATTTGCTGGACATGAAATTGTAGGTTGACAAATTTTTTTGTTTCAGCATTTTGAAGATCTCATTCCAACATCTTCTTGTTTCCTTAGTTTTGATGAGTATTCATCTGCCCACCTGATTATTTCTCCTTTTAAAAAAAATGTTATTTTTGAACGAGAGAGAGAGAGAGAGAGAGAGAGAGTGTGTGTGTGTGTGTGTGTGTGTGTGTGTGTGTGTGTGTGTGCATGTGCGCGCCTGCATGAGCGAGCAAGGGGCACAGAGCGGAGGATCCAAAGCTGGCTCGACACTGTCAGCACAGAGCCTGATGCGGGGCTTAAACCCACAAACCATCAGATCATGACCTGAGCCAAAGTCGGACGCCTAACTGACTGAGCCAACCAGTCGCCCCTATTTCTCCTTTGAATAACTTTTTCTTCTGGCTGCTTTTAAGATTTTCTCTTTGACTTTGGTGTTGAGCTTTTCTGCTGTATTGTAGAGAGATAGGACTTTCTTGTTTTGTTGCCTTTGGGATTTGCAGCACTTCTTGAATCTATGGCCTGATGTTCATCAAATAAGCAGACTTGTCAGCCCTTCTTTTCACCTCGTACTTTCCTACTTCTGTGCTGTGTGAACCACATCTGGAGGCATGATGGCCTCCTTGTGGTGTCTTCAGTGCCTCTGCCCTCTCTTGTCGGCTCCATCCCTGTCTATAAATCGTCCTGGTTATGCTTTTAACCTGTATCCCAGTTCAGCAGTTCTGTCTTCCACTATTAAATACATCCATGGACTTCCTTGTTTCTGTTCCTGGGGGGCTTTTAGTTTTTGAGTTTTCATTGAGTTCTTCTCATAGTTTCTGATTTTCTACTGAAATTCTCAGTCTTGTCTTTTACTTTTTGAACATGTTAATCACATTCTTCCTCTGTGTCTGAGGACTCCCACTTTTTGAATCCTTAACGTGTCTGTTTCTGCTGTTATTTCCCTGGGATTTTAGCTGCATTGTGCTATTTCTTCCTATGCCCAATAGGAGGGGCTTCTCCCTGGGCCGCATTCTGTGTACAGGGGCCGCCGAGGCCTCGCCCTGGCCCCCGCGCCGCCCGCACACTCGTGTCTGCCGATTCCTACCGTCCCTCCAGACCCTCTGCTACGTTGCATTGGAACCGGTTTTTGTGATCTGCTTTGGTTTTGGCAGAACTAGCATGAAAAGCTCGTGAGAGGAGCAGACCCCTTCTCCGAGGAGGCGCTGTTCCTAGAGCGGGCAGCGAGGGAGGCGAGTGCTGGGCCAGGAGCCAGGGTAGGGCTGTGGCTCCAGTGCGCTCGGCGTGCAAATTCTTGGACATTGCCCTGTGCAGACTCCCCATCTTGAACCGGTGCGAGTTGAGCCTGCCCCTGGACTGGGTGGTGGACTTCGGGGGTGGGGGGCCCCGGTGAGAGACCCCCAGGGGGTCTCCAGCACCCTCGGTCCCGTGGCCTCCCACAAGCACTCGCTTGGCAGGGTCTTCTCTGGGCCTGCCCACCCCAGGGCCTCCACCTGGACATATCTCCCCAAGTCGTTCTCCTCCCCCCCCCTCCTCACTTTCATCCAGAAATCTAAAACGCATGTACAGAAATAAATTAATCAGAGCTATCTTAATTTTCACAAAATCAGGATCTAAATAGTGTCATTAAAATTTGAAATAATTTTTATGAAATGGCCTCTCAGTGCCAATTTTATCATCGATGCCGGGGCGCCTGGGGGGCTCAGTCAGTTAAGCGTCCTACCTTCAGTTCAGGCCAGGATCTTGCAGTTCATGGGTTCAAGCCCTGGGTTGGGCTCTGTGCTGACAGCTCAGAGGCTGGAGCCTGCTTCAGATTCTGTGTCTCCCTCTCTCTGCCCCTCCCCCACTCGTGTTCTATCTCTCAAAATAAATTTTTAAAAATTTTAATGTATAATTGATGCCTAGGCCTCTGTTATTTTCAGTGATTTATAAAATTTTGCATTGCATTTAATACTTTAACAAGCAACTTTGCAATTCTATAAATATGTTTCTAGAGTTAAAATTTTATGGTACTCTAAATCACAGTAGGTATTATTTTGATCAAGTAAATTCTTCTTTCCAGCCCTTACTATTTTATCCTAACATTAAATACTATCTGTAAATCTTGGTTAATTTATAGTTTTTCTCCATTTAAAGTTTTTCATCCACTGTCTTGAGTTTTTAAAATAACAAATTGAGAATTTTAAACTTCTACACAAAGCCATGAAATGTCCGTTGTCCCTTTTAACAGCACTCGATAGGCTTAAAATGAAAACCATTTTAAATTAATACTTTATGTTCTTTTAGATTTTAAAAATTGAGAATGTAATTTTGAAACCAACTTATACTTCTATTGAGCATTTAATTCTGTTTAAACGTATAAAAGTATCTTTAATCCTAATTCTGTAAAAGTTCAAAATACTTAGAAAGTATTCATCCTGTAAAAAAGAAAAAGTAAGCAGCGTAATGCACAATTTAAACTTCTAAAATCTATTAGTAAGAGCTAATTTCCTTAAGTGTTAAACACATTCGCAACATCAAACACCCAAATATTAAGACCATTCCACATGCCTTAGTAAAACTTAAAATTTTAAGCTTTTACCTGAAATTCTAAACTAAGTAGGTTCTGGTTGGTGTCATTAAAGCCTCCGGCTGAAGATGAAACAAAACCAGAGCTTTCTTTAAAACAAGGAAAGAGAGGAATGTTGAGAAATGCTCGCTGACTTCTCAGTAAAATCTAAAATCACTCTTCCCTTGGGAGTAAATGCCTTTCAGATTTTTGTGCGGAACAGCCAAGAGAGTAACCAGGGAAGACGGTTACCACGGGAAATATTTGTTCCACAGCAGGAGCAGAAAGCGGAGGCGGGGGAGGGGAACTGGAAGTGCAGTGGAGGCGCCTTAAGAAACGTGTGGTGACCCTCTTAAGTTCACAGCAGCCTCCCAGGCACCCCTTGCGCTTTACCGGACTACAGAGATGCCATTGTTGCCATGTGGGGGGCGAGCACGCCGGGGACGCCTTCCGTGGGCGTGTCCCTCCGCCCGCTCCCCAGTCTGCAGGCAGCCATGTTAGCAAAGCGGAGAGCTGTTACATATTAATGTCACTGAAATTATGTAACTCCCAGCTTTGAAGCAGGAAGGAGAAAACGTGCAAAGGAGCTTTGAGCCTTCTGGGTACGGTTACTCTGGCGAATTGGTTGTCTGCTTTGACCTCCTCTTTTTATCTACAAATGAGCAGGTCGGAGAGGGGTCAGGGTTCCAGGCTCACACTGCTGCTTCTGGGGACCTTGGATGAGTTACTGTTGTTTCTGATTAAAGTGTATCCCTCTGCACACCTGGGATGGTAATGCCTAGCCTGCAGGTGCAGTGACTAGTCGGTGTGAAGAGCCCGCCACAGACTAGGATATTAAATAATGGCCCTTTTTCAAGTCTTACTATTCTACTTCAGGTGCCCAAATTTTCTGACAGAGAAGACCTACATTTTTGTTTTCCCAGACTTTTAAAATGACCTGGTAGGGGCGCCTGGGTGGCTCAGTCGGTTAAGCATCTGGCTTCAGCTCAGGTCACGATCTCACGGTTCGTAGGTTCAGGCCCCGCGTCGGGGTCTGTGCTGACAGCTCAGAGCCGGAGCCTGCTTCTGATTCTGTGTCTCCCTCTCTGCCCCTCACCTGCTCGTGCTGTCTCTTTCTATCTCTCAAAAATAAAAAACATTTAAAAAAATTTTTTTAATGACCTGGTAGATCAAATCAAGATAATTGACTAAGCACATAGGCCACCCAAGTTCCTAAAAATAAACTATATATATGCAGAATAAGAAGTACTATTAGAAGAAAGAAATGTTGAGAAATTCCTTAAAGACTAAAGGCAGAGATTCTGATAGATAACACCACAGCCCAAAACATGGGAGAGGGTAGTTCTGTGGGTGTTCCCCCAGGTTTAGAAGTTTCAGACGCTGGGAATGAGGAGTTTTGTTGGGGATTTTACTAAGAGTACCAGGTCAGATGACCCCAGTCCTCCTGACGTCTGCACCGTTTGTTCTGAATATTAGGCATCTGCCCCTGAACGGAACCTGTGTTCTCATCCCCTGGGCGTGGGTGACTGGCGGAACAGGGAGCCTCAAGGTTCAGAGTCCAAGCTCACCGCCAGCACAGCCCAGTATCAAGCACAGAATTGACCGTCCCCACAGAATTGATATGTTTTGGTCAGTGTTTTAACCCGATACTCTTAGCCGTGAGCGATGGCTCAGGATTACCAAACTTTTGTGAAGATTCTACTATTAGAGGTCAGACTCTCACCTGCCCTCCCCAAAATGCTTACACACAATCAGGAAAGAAAAGGGCTTTGGAGATTAAACAACAGCGCAATACCATTACACACTTATTAGAATGGCAAAAATCTACAACATGGACACCGCCATATGCAAGCAGGGATGTGGAGCAGTAGGAACTCTTCATTCTTTGCTGGTAGGAATGCAAAACGGTGTGGCCGTGGGGAAGACAGAGTGATGATCTCTCAGGAAACGAAACATACTCTTAATCTGTGATCCAGCAGCCAGCTCGTTGGTATTTACCCAGAGGGGTTGAAATCTTACGTCCACACAAGTGTTTGCAGCAGCTTTATTCATAATGCCAGACGTGGAGGCACCCATGATGCCCTTCAGTAGGCGAACCAGTAAATTAACTGTGGCCCCTCCAGACAGTGGAATGGTTTTCAATGCTGAAAGGAAACACTCTACCGCCTGAACAAACGTGAAGGAACCGTAAATGTACATTAGTAGTGAAAGAAGTCAGTCTGAAAGGCCGCGTACTGTGTGATTCCAACCATATGACATTCTGGAAAGAACACTGTGGAGACAGTAAAAAATCAGTTGCCAGAGGTTAGAACACGGAGGATTGTGAAGCAGAAAACCACTCTGTATCGTCCTAATGATGGATACGTGTTGTTAGACATTTGTCCAGACCCGTAGAATTTCCACCACCAGGGGTGCACCCCAGTGTAACCCATGGGCTTGGGCAATTAGTCTGCGTCAGTGCAGGCTTATCAATAGTAACAAACACCCCAATCTAGTAGGGGGTGTTGGTAATAGGCGAAGTCACGTATGAAGGTGGACTGGGAATGTGTGGAAAACCTCTGTGTACCTCCCCCTCTGTTTTGCTGTGAATCTGAAGCTTCTCTTAAAAAAAAAAAATAAAGTGGCCTGATTTGCTGAAGTACACTGTTTGGGGAGGGGGGAGATGCTGAACGCAGCCTTGGACAATGTTTAAGACAAACAGAAACCTTTACACTCTTTGTAGCTGCTGTCCCACCCTTGGACTCCTTGGGATCCATTATAGAAGCGTGCCTTTCCCTGCACATCTGTGCTTGGAGACATTGTAACATAAAGTAGAAGGAATTAACCCCCTTGTATATTACAGGGACCAGTAGCCTGCTCTCAGCTATGCAGAGACATACGTAACTGTTACACAGGCTAGCAACGTTTGTCCACAACGTACCAAGAGGAAAAAAGAAATGTCGGAACAGCACATGTGGTGTATTACCTTGCCTTCGGCTACTGTATACAGTGTAGCACCTTTCTGGAGAACAGACAGGAAGGAATAAACAAGGAATAAATAATGACTATTGATAATGGTTATCTCTGAGTGATGGAATTATACAGGGGTTATACTATGTAACCTGTGTTTTTTAACATTTTTAGCTTTTTATAATCAGATAAGAACACAATTAACTGTTAAAAAGAATTTAAACAATCAGAAGTAACTTAAAGTAGCAGTGCAGAGGAAAAGAAGTAGTTACCGATGCCAGATCTGACCGCATTGCAGGGACCTGGACTGTGCTGTCAGCACAGAGCCCAATGCAGGGCTCAAACTCATGAACGGCAAGATCATGACCTGAGCTGAAGTTGGACGCTCAACTGACTGAGCTCAAGTACCCCTACCAATGGAGTAACAAGAAGAAGAAGAAGACCCTAAACGCAGCAGACCCTGAGGCCCTGGGTAGCTTCCTGCCCTCGGGGAATCTGCCGGAAATGCCAAGAAGCAAAACTATCCTGAAATGGAAAACACTCATACAGCAGACAAGGTCTATGATGCCAAAAGCTGGGGTTTTTTAAACAGACCTAATAAAACCGGTAGCATGGCAGATTAAGGAACAAAGCAGGAGGGGTTTGGTTCCCGGGTGAGGACTTGAAAATGCTCTCACTGAATTCTGAGAGCGGTTAAAGGAACAGTAGAGGAGGGCTGCCCGGGGGCTTCAGCTGGCTGAGCCTCCAACTCTTGATCTTGGCTTAGGTCATGATCCCAGGGTTGTGGGTTCCAGCCCTGAGTCAGGCTCCACACTGAGCATGGAGCCTGCTTGGGATTCTCTCTCTCTCTCTCTCTCTCTCTCTCTCTCTTTCTTTCTCTCTCTCTCTCTCAAAAGATACAAATAAATAAGAACATAAAGGATATTATTGACATTATGCCAGCAAATTTAGATGATATGACAGTTTCTAGAAATATACAATTTAATGAAACTATCATAAGAAACAAAATCTGAATTGTCTGCAACTATTAAGGGAGTGAAATTCATAATTTCAAACCTTCCCACAAAGAATACCACAGGCCTATATTACTCATCAACAAATTTTATTGAACAGTACTTTTTAAAATGTTTTAATGTTTATTTTTGAGAGAGAGAGAGACAGAATGAGAGCAGGGGAGGGGCAGAGAGAGAGGGAGAAACAGAATCCAAAGCAGGCTTCAGGCTCTGAGCTGTCAGCACAGAGCCCGATGTGGGGCTCGAACTCACGGGACCATGAGATCCTGACCGAGCCGGTCAGACATTTAACTGAGTGAGCCCCCAGGTGCCCTGTCATGTTAATGTTTACAGGAGAAAGAAAGAAGGCTCTTGCATACTAGAAATGTAAGGGATTCCTTAGTCTGACAGAGTGTCTGCGCTGCCACTCCTCGCCGCGTACCCAGGAGAAGTGGGAATGTGTATCCACATGAAAACTTCAACATGAATTTCAAATTTCACTGCTACGCTGCTCATAACCGCCAGCATGCGGGAACAACCCAGATGTCATCATCTGGTGGATGGTGCACAGTGTCCATCCACCCCGTGGAATGTTCCTCAGCAGTAAAAGGAATAAAGCATCGGTACCTGCTGCAGGTGGAGGAGCCTCAAAACCACGCTCTGTGCTCCGTGCAGAAGCCACTCCTGAGAGGACACGTGGCGTATGATTCCGTGTGCGTGAGGTGTGCAGGACAGGCCCGTCCACGGAGGGAGGAGTGGGTCAGATCGCCAGGGGGACAGAGTGTGTTCATGGGGTGACCACGGTGTGTCAGAAGTAGGCAGTGCGGATGGCTCCCCCACTAGGCATGCACTAAAAACCACTAAATTGTATACTTTAAAAGGGTGAATTTTATGGTATGTAAATTATGTCTCCACAGAGTTATTTAAAAAATACTCAGTGGCGAAATACTGAAAGTTTCCTCTTTCTGGGAAGAAGGCAGGGAGGCCCACTGAAGGTCGCAGCCAGTGCAGTAAAGCAAGAAAAATAAGGTAAAAGGAGATGTAACAAAGACAACTAGGTAGTGGAAGGAAAAATGTTTACCAGTCTCAGGATGATATGCTTCTCTATGTGAAAATAAAACATAACTTTCAGGTAAATCATTAAGTCATATAAAGTATTTTGCAGGTGCACAATGTATAAAAATCACTTGTTTCTTCCTACAATAAGAGGACAAGAGAAAGGGAAAGATGTGTTCTGTCAGATATATTCAAGAACATTACAAGTGTTTAGGAATAAATCAGAGCAATGATGAGCAAGGTCTTTTCAGAGAAGATGTTGGCAGACGTTGCAGATGACAGTTTGGGGACGGGAGGCACCAGCCTCGGGGACGGAACATTCAGGATTGAGAAGATACCTGCATCTGAGTGACTTGGCGTCTCGCGAGCACGTCGGGCGTAGCAGGGACTGCGTCCCGGCGGGACCACGGTGGAGCCCCGCGCCCTGGAGCAGGAGCGTGGCTGTTGCTCTTTGCCCGCTGATACACGCAAGCTTCTGTCAGCCCGGAAGAGCGTTCGCGTCCTGTCTGCTGTCAAACGGCCATCTGTTCCTTCATCCCGCTTCCTCCTCAAGCTCTGGGGAAGGGACAGGAAATGCCTCCTCCTCCCCTGCTGCCCTCCAGCTTGTCCCACATGTGCCACGGCTCTCGTGGCTCCCGTGGAAGTGTCCCCATAGCCACCCGATCAGCCTTCTCCCGACTCTTCGTCTTACTGATCGCCTGATCCTTGGAAGTCAGTCCGCCCTGTCTTTCTGCTCTTCCTTCTCATCGTCTGTTCCTGGGCCCCCGTCGACCTGTCCTGTCCCCCATGATCTTGTCCCTTCACTGAGCAGACGTGACCCTGCACTAATCACATTGCTCTGACACATGCCCATGAGCCACAGATCTGTCCTAAGCTCTGAACTGTTTCCCGAGCTTTCTCTTCAAATCGCCAGCTTGCCTTCGGTCGATGTGGCGTGGGCCCCCCCCCCCCCCAGCACCGCGTCGGCATGTTCGGGAGAACAGCCTGCCCCCTCTACCCGAAAACCTGTGATCCCTCCTGCGTTCTGACCGTAGACCGTTCCCAGCAGCGCACAGACACGGAGCACTGGTCCTACTGGTTGGACAAATTTTCAAATGTGGTTCAGTGTCTGCTTTTTCCGGCTGTTCATTAAATCTTAGGCTTGTTTGGGGATGTGCGTTTGTGTCCTGGCCGGAAACCCAGTATGTTGTTTTGCGTTTATCTAAACCAGCCCATGTTAACACTTGAGATATTCTGACCAGAGTTAAAGAAAAAGGTTACAGAAGAGATTTATGTACCAAAAACCCCCCACATTTGGTATTTACAGTTAATTTCTGTTCTTAAAAACTACAGTGACGTAATTATTTGCTGTAAGAGTGTAATTCAGTGCTGAAAGTGCAATGCGTATCATTCAGTACTTAAGTAGTCTTGTCGAGACCGTTCCGGTGTGAGCGCTGGTAGAAGGGGTCCTCACCTGTCGCTGCGTGTCCTGTGTGCGATGGGCCCGGAGGGAAGCAAAGGGGCCGGTATTGAGAGGTCCCGCGGTGTCCCCACGGTCTCTCTGGGCGCGCTCCATGTGTGGTCTCGAGGCAGGCGTTCTGTCCTCTGCTCCTCAAAGGAGGAAGGCTAGTAGGCCGCCGCAGGCCGGGTGAGGAGAGGAACCTGGTGCTTCGTGGGGATCACTAGTCGGCCTGACTCGCTGAGAAATGGGGAAGGGGACGGTTGCTCCACCAGGGTCAGGCTGGGTCCCCTGGTCTGTGTCCCCCCTCCCAGACACCTCCATAGGAGCAGCTCTCCCCCCTCCCCATAGCTCCACACACCCTCAATGCCACAGGAGCCGGAGGCCTGGGGACGGGAGAGCAGACAGGGCGGCCGGGGATGCTGGGGTCCACCCAGTCCAGGGAGCTGCCCTGGCAAGGCTTGGTGGGCCCCACCCTCCTTGGGGACAGGTTCTCATCTTCAGAGGAGGCCACCGTGCGCCCCTCACGTGTTTCAGCCTCGGGACTGGCCCTTCCTGTGACTTTCCCCTGCAGACCCCGAAGCCCATGCTGAGCGTGAGGTTTGCGAGCGGATCGCACATGTGGCAGCTCTGACATTTGCTGGGACTGGGGATTCTTTTCCGCTGATACACTGTCTGAGGGAGATGGCTTCGGACCAGAGCAACCGCAGTGTTTACAGAGATATTCAGTAAAAAACGAAGACTTTGGCAACCAGTGTAACCCATCATTCATGGGGGATAAAGTGAGGCTGCTTGAGGTTTAATAAATCAGAACATAGTGTGATTGTCCACGGCCTCAGTTTTTCCTCATCACTGGGGGCTGATGTCATCTGTTCCTTTCCACTCGAAGCTTTGAGTGTCCGGCAGTAGGAAAAAGTCCACGTTAGCCTCATTTATTATGCTGTGTTTCCATTCTTAAAGAGAACGCTTCATTTTAATTCTGCCAGATCCGTGAGTACAGCCTTCAGACTGTTTTCAGGGATTGGTGTGGGTTTTGTAAGATGAGTGTTGTGGACATGACTGCATTTTTGTACATGTGCAAGGATGTTTCTTTTGAATTAACTTTTTTTTTTTAAGGAATTTGTTCTTCTAAGTATCAATCTATTTTTTTTTATGTTTATGAGACAGAGAGAGACAGAGCATGAATGGGGGAGGGGCAGAGAGAGAAGACACAGGATCTGAAGCAGGCCCCTTAAGTTACTTTCTCATTTTACAAATGAAACTCTGATTTTAAAAAGAAGAAAACTGGGGCGCCTGGGTGACTCAGTTGGTTAAGCCTCCGGCTTTGGCTCAGGGCATGATCTCATGGTTCGTGGGTTCGAGCCCCACGTCAGTCTCTGCTGACAGCTCAGAGCCTGGAGTCTGCCTCAGATTCTGGGTCTCCCTGCCCTGCTCGAGCTCTGTATCTCTCTCAAAAAATAAACAAACATTAAAAAGAACAAAGCTAAGCACTCCTCACAATTACAGCAGAATAGAAACTTTAGGTATTGCTAGAAAATGTAAAGACTGACATCATGCCAGACAGGTGACACACACGTGACAGTAGCGGACGCGGCGCTCACGTCACCCAGCGTCTTCCTGCCGCAGCGAAGACCTCGGGGGGTGCCGCCTGGGGGAAGCTCGGTGTGAGAACCAGCAGGAGCCCGAGAGCCACTCTGTGACCAGCTTTGTGGCCCCTGCCCCCCCTGCGCCCTCGCCGAGGCGCCTGCTTTTCCAGGCAGCTCTCTGCGGACATATTTCCTGCTTCCTATGAGGATTGGCAGCCTCCATACGTTTTCTGCACGTGGTGTGTGACATCCCGGAGGACCTGCACATACGTGTGTTGGTGACTGAGTCATTCAGCAGGTTTTTATGGAGTGTCTTGAGCTGGTTACTGAAACTTGAAACAGTAAAGGCCGATGTGGTTCTTACTTAGAGTTGATGAAAGTCGTCTCTGCTGAGGGATTAAATGGCTGCCTCCGTGTTACACAGTGTGACTTGCTGTGGGGGGGGGTATGTGATGGACACGTGTAGGGGACGCCTGCGTGGAGCCGTCTAAGTGGGTCAGCAGAGGCCACACGGCCTCCCTTCTTCCAGCCCTCAGTCCTGCTGGTCATCCAGCCCCACCCACGTCTCCCCTAATTTTCCTCCTCCTCCTGCCCCTCCTCCCCCTCCCCCTCCACTTGACTTTAGGCCTGGACCCTCTTCTCTAGCTGTAATTTCTCTCCAGGTGAATTTGGTCATCTGTGTGCCACCTGGATGCTGGTAGTTTCCAGCTGCTTTCTTTACATGTCCGTTTTAATGTCTGGGAGTCATCTCTGACCTAACAGATGCAAGTACTGATATGACTGTGGTCACATGTAAACTGAACCTCAAAGGTTACTGGCGTGTTTGGGTATAGAGAGGGGAGGGGAGGGGAGAATGCTTTTGGCAGAGGGCCCAGGGTGGGAAATGAAGGCAGCTGTGAGGTCTGCAGGCAGAACGAAGAGGTCACTGAGCCTTCTTCACAAAGTAAGAACAAAGCTAGAAAATTTGTTTCAGAAATGAAGAACTGTTTCAGGCTCTGAAGATTGACCGAAGGCAAAGAATGAATAGATTGGAAGTTGAGTCGCTCTCTCCTCTGATCTCCCCATTTACTCTTGACGTCACCTCCCACGTTCATCCCAGACTCCTCACTGTCACTACGGGCACTGAAAGGACCCTTATGTTTGTGAAGACATTTTGGTTGCAGGCCCTAGAAACCCGCTTCACGTGAGCCCACGTACAGCGGGACTCACAGGGGCCTGGGACCACGGCAGCCCAAGGGCCACCTGTCTTGCTCATGGGGACAGTCTGGCCTTCGCAGAGCAGCAGACTATGTGACAGGATGCGGTCAGCAGCCCATGGCAGGAAGCCCAAGCCTGAAAACCTTCAGTTGGAGCCACTCCCCACATGGACGGTCCGACCCTGAATTTCACTGTTCTCCAGAGACCCTGGCTGGGCCAGCTTGCATCACGCCTACTCCTGGTCCTATGAACTCCCCTCCTGGAGTCAAGGTCAAGTGCGGGTCTTCCACACAAGGCTGCAGCTCTGTGGTGGTGACACGGGGTATTGTGTATGTCCCACAAGAGAACTGTCACTCAGACTGTCCCAGGTAAAGCTTCTGTAGCAAATAGAGATGTTATTACAGTTTAATATGACTTCCTTTCAATCAACAATGTTTATCTTTACTTCCTGAAGAAAACATCTTTATGTTATTGGAGTGAGTGCTCCGCTGTGTAGCCTTCTGCGGACTTTGTACCACTAAGTTGTTTATTGAATTCATCATTTCCTTTTAGTTTGATTCATTTACAACAGTGTTTGTAGGTGATTGTAGAAATCTTGTACAACTTGTAGCTCTGTCTCAGGAAAGTTGTCCTGTAATTGTGTTCAGGACTCAAAGACTAGAGGCTTTATTTCATTCTTGGCATTTATCTGAATATATTCTTAAGTTGCTGAGGGGTGTTTTTTCTTTCCAGGAGGGTGGTTAAAAACCATTAGGTCTACCAAGAGCAAACGCCTCAGTGGATGAGGTTTGTTTTGCTTTTAGACAGACTCATTCAAGCAGGCTTGAGCGAAACAAACAATATTTTCAGTCTGAAGTCACCAGCATAAGAGCAGAAGCCGTGCCACCATCTGTTGGACAGTGTGCCATTTGGTGTCTGTAATTCAGAACAGCAGAAGTAAATGGTGGATGTTTTCATGGTAAAAATTTTAAATGTCTTATTTACGTCTGGAGGCAGGATGAGCGGTCACGCCTTCTGTCCTCCACGCGCTGGTTCGACGCGCTGGTTCTCCTGGGCTCACGTGAACCAGAGCACTGTGACACTGGCGCTTGCTCCCGCTTTCTCGGGGACCGTCCCCGTGATTCCTGGCGCGTGTCCGCTTGGTGCCAGCTGCTCTGCGCTCCCCAGATCGGAGGAGGCCTTTCCCGAGTGTGTGTGTCACTTGCCGTGGGCAGAGAGTAGTTGCTCAGTGATTTCTGTGTTTGCTTCTGTTTGTTTTAACCACCGAGTCCTGTTGTTACTCTGCACGCGTGTGCCAGGTCACACAGCAGTCGCCACCGTCCTAGCCCACGTGTCTTTCCTAGAGTCTGGGAGGCTGTGTGCTGAGCACCTACCCAAAATCTTCCCCGTTTTCACTTTCTTGTTTGAAACTTTGGTTTTCATTCTCCCAGGCGTCCTGGCTCCACCAGATCCCTCTTATTTCCTTTAGCTTTTTATTTGCACGTTGGGAACATCCGTGAAGGGGGCAGAGCTTTAGCAAGAGCTCACAGGCCAGGCTTGGAGATGTGACGAGGGCCTTGAAATGCCCGTTTTAGAGATTCAGCCTGCCTTCTTTGCTCTGCAAAATCACTGTACATTCTTGAGGGAGGACAGTGAGCCTGAAAATGTTTGTGTTTTAGGAGGATAATTTTGGGGATGTGTAATGTTTAGAAAATCAAGAAATTAGTGCTAATTTCTTGTAACAAAGAGCTTAAGGGTGCCTGGGTGGCTCAGTCAGTTAGGCATCCGACTCCTGATTTTGGCTCAGGTCATGATCTCCCGATTCCCGCCGACAGGACAGATCCTGCTTGGGATTCTCCCTCTCTGCCCCACCCCTGCTCACACACATCTATGCACTCTTCCCCCCCCTCTTTATCTTTGTCTTTTCCCCCTCTCTCTCAAGATAAACTTTAAGAGACATTAATATGTAACAAAGGGCGGGACCCAGTGTCGGTTCTGGACTCCTGACGGCTCTCAGCCTTCACCTGCTTCCCTCCACGTCGTACAAGCTGATAAAGCCCACGTGCCCCCTACTTGGCGCCGGCGTGTTCACCCCAGCCCCGGGGAGAGCAAGAGCCGGGAGCCCGGCCTGCTGCCTGCCCCACCCGGGACCCTCACCGTGTGAGTAATAACTCCCTCACACCCTCTTGTGTCCTGCGCCACCGTCCATCTGGACGCCATGGCGAGCTTGGTGGGGCGGTCCCGGTGCCCTGGGGAGTGGCCTGACCCCCGTAGCAGAGCGCCCAGCGGGAAGCGGGGCAGGTGTTTGGTGCCCCACGGCTGCTCTCCCCCAGTGCCCTCCCCGTCCTCTGGCCGACTTCTCCCGGTGGGCCGACACCCTGTTGATGGGCGCACGGGGTGGAACAGGACGCAGCGGCCGTCTGGGCAGCAGGAGCTCCGGGGCACAATGTCGAGTGAAGAACAGCGAGAGAGAACAAGGTGGCTGTACTGTGATTTTATCGACTAAAACCCTTTTGTCGAGGTGTCATCTTCATAGACCTGTGAGTTTTCAGTGCTTGACAAGTGCACACGGTCACGTGGCCACCCCCACAATCAGGAGAGCTCCCACCATCCTGGCCCGCTCCCTCCTGACCCTTGGGGGTCACCCTCCGTGCGCCCCTCGAGCCCCTGGCAGCCCCCCACCATTTCCAGGCTCCCGGCGTGCGGGCTGCCCGGCCGAGTCCTTCGCTGGAATCGCAGGCGGCGTGCGGGCCAGTCGTTGGGCATCGGAGGGAGGGACCTCACCGGCTGGAGGACGTTTGGGTGACTGATGATGGAGCTGCTGTAAACATGTTAGGGTTTGTGTGTGAGCAGGAGTGTGTTTGCTTTGAGGTATGATCGGCCTGTGCCCTTCCCACGGTTCCAGGTGCAGGACAAGGCTTTGATGTCTGCTCACACTGCGGAAGGGTCGCCCCGGGAAGTCTCCGTAACATCCATCAGCACAGGGTTACAGACTGTCTGTTCTTGCGACTGAACGTGTGCGATCGTTGGGCAACTTTCAAGTTCGTACCCAGTGCTGTTACCCAGTCACTGTGCTGTGCATCACATCCCCGCAAGTGCGCACCGCTTGCCCCCTTCTGAACACGTTTTACTGGACTTGTATAAACACATGGAACACAGCAACTGCGTGTCTGCCTGCGCAGGAAACCGCCAGGCAGTTTTCCAAAGCAGCTGCGTCGTCGTGCGTTCCCACCAGCTGTGTGCGTGGGCTGCACAGACCCACCTTCTCGCTGCAGGTCCAGAAAGGTCTGCCGTCGGGAGGAGATCTGTCGGACGCTCACCCAGGAAGGGCGTGGGGTCTGTAGCTCTAACCACCTAACTGCTGCAGCAGAACTCTGTGTTAAGTACCTGCATAACATAAGAGAAAGGGAAATGTAGTATTTCTCACCGACAAGGAGGGTGGAGTATTTCTAGAAATATACTGGGTGAGATAACACACCGGCCCTCCCCACCATCGGAAACCTACAGAAATCTGGGTTAAGTTGAACATACTTTAAGTACCTTATCACGCTCAAAAGGAAGAAGTAGAAATGTCCTAAGAGCAGTAAATGAGAGAAAAGGCTTGTTTCTGGACCACATCAAGTGCCCCAGAGCTCCGGAGACTTCTCAGAAACCCGGCCAGCCAGCGTGCTGCGGGGAGTGAGATGGACGACAGCCCGCGTCTCCAGAGCCTTGCGTGTGGTCCAGAGGGAGCCCAGGCCCAGAAGGAGCGTAAATTGTGACCCTGGGGTATTTTCACAGCCCTTCCCACAGAACTGCCACAGAAGAAAATGCCCGGGCTGAAGCTAGTGCACGTTAAAAGCTATACATTAATTGAAAACTTCAACAAGCCTCGGGGCACCTGCGTGGCTCAGTCCGTTAAGCGTCCGACTTCAGCTCAGGTCAGGAGTCAGGTCAGGATCTCACAATTCGTGGGTTCAAGCCCCGTGTCGGGCTCTGTGCCGACCGCTCAGAGCCTGGAACCTGCTTCGGATCCTGTGTCTTCCTTGCTCTCTGCCCCTGCCCTGCTCATGCTCTGTTTCTGTCTCAATTATAAACATTTTTAAAAATTTTTAGAAAAAACAAGCCTCCATTAAGTGATAATTCTCAAACAATCTGGATGAAAACTAGACGTAAAAGCTTAAGGTTATCAACATGATAACTGAACAAATGAAAACCTAATTTAAAATACAGAGCAAACTTTTATAAACACCCATTCAAAAAAGAAACAAATTGACATCTAAACTTTTTAAAATGTCATCAGAATTTTAAAAACTTTAAAACCAGTGCATAAATCAAACAACAGGTTAGACATTGCTCCAGAGAAAAATCAGAATATTTATTTGAAGAAATCATCTCCAAGGACAGAGATAATTCCATGGAAAAGTGAGTTCTGTAAAGAAGCACGGAAGGCCCCTCTGGGACAGAGCCGCAGGAGGTGCAGAGAATGTTTCCTGGCCGGGGCCGTCCGTCCCGGGGGTCGGGGCCGTGGAGTTGGGGCCCGTCCGTCCCAGACTTGAGCGGGGGCAGCGGGAGGGCAGCCGCTTCCCGCTGGGCCCGGAGCCCCCCCACCGCTGCGTTATAACCGCAGTTGCAGCCGCGCCTGCGCACAAGCGCGTCGCTCGCGGTTCGAGGGAGAGGAGCCACCGGGCTGCCTGAGCGGCGGCCGCGCGGCTTCACGTTCCCGCACGTCCCCGCCACGTCCGGGGGCGGACCGGCTGCTCCGGGGGTGCGAGGTGCGCTTTGGAGACAGGCTCGTACTGCGCGCCCTGGACGGCCGTTTCCTCAGGGACCTGCCTTCTCCCGAGCTGCGTATGTTTGTGTTGGTATTAGTGTCGAGTGCCTTTCTGAACCACTTCCTCTTACAAAGTTTCCTTGTAATTTAGACAGACAACAACCGTGTGTTCACGTATCCTGTCAGCTTAGATTCAGTCTTTAACTATGATGTATTTTTTAGAAAAAAATTTTAATGTTATTTTTGAGAGAGAGTGTGAGCAGGGGAGGGACATAGAGAGAGGGAGACAGAATCGGAAGCAGGCCCCAGGCTCTGAGCTGTCAGCACAGAGCCCACACGGGGCTCGAACTCACAAACCATGAGATCATGGCCTAAGCCAATGTCATGCTCAACCGACTGAGCCACCCTGGTGCCCTGGTTACGATGTGTTTAATGTGTTTAAAATCGTGTATTTTATAAACACAAACTGTACATTATCACCGTCACTGTCCACCCCCTCCCCAAAAAAGCTGTTTTCACCCTAAGAATTTAAGTATAGTTATTCAGGACAGGCACGTTTGAGGTGGTCACCAGTGGTTTCCCGAGTCCCTAACCACGTGCGCCCTGGGCCTTCAGACATTCACGACCCTTTATGAGCACATCGTCACCACCCTCACGTACAGAGGTGTGCGCAGAAAAGGCACAGACGCGCAGGTGCCCTTGGGGGGAACCGGGGGCCCTGGCTGAGCAAGGTCACTCCTGGTACGTCAGTGGGGGCAAACGCCAGCAGGCGGCTTTCCGCCCCCCCTAGTTCCATTAATATAAGAAATTGTTAACTACTTGTCCTAAGTTTTTTTTTCAAACTCAAACTCTGGTATCTTCTCTGCATCTTCCTGCTCGCTAAGGGCTGTAAAACCCATCTGGTCAGTGCTTACAAATCCGTAAATGCTGTACTTAAAGCTACTTGGTTTTGATGTTGTTTGTGTGAGAGAGCGCAGGTGCACACACGTACAGCACATGCGCTGTAGGGAGAGGCAGAGAGAGATTGGTCCGTGCTGTCAGCGCAGAGCCCCACACCGGGCTTGATCCCGTGACCCTGGGATCATGACCTGAGCCGAAATCGGGAGCCACCCAGGCTCCCCTTGAGCTATTTGATTTTAAAAACAGCACAGGATTTGTATTTGTCCAAGGCTGAAGTATGATTTTTAGGAAATTGGAATCTGTCCTTTGGCTGTTTTGTCTTTAAAAAAAAAAACGGACAGCTTGACTCTGTTGACCCACCCTCTGTTTCCATCGCCTGCCGTTGCCGGGCTGTGCAGGCCATTTGGACAGTCGTGCAGGCCTCTGGGGTCCTGGGGCCCCAGCCCTACTGCACGGCATCTCTCTCTCTGTTCCAAATAAAGCTAAAAACTGTGAAGGCCTCTCCCGTTTCTTTGGTCAGCCTAAGCCTCTGGAAATTAGTGTTTCTTCACATATTATTTAAATTTACAGATTAGCTGAATTCTTAATAGAAGAATATTCTTAAAGATAAGGGGAAAGCTTACAAACAAACAAATGTCTTGACTAAAATTTCATGTAGCAAAGACTTAAGCTGCAGCTTTTCGCCCTTTTATTTCAAACATGATCCAACTAATTCTAGTTGAACAAAATCATGTGGACCGTGTTTTCAGAATATAGAGTGTTAGGCAATTGAGCTTTTGTGTAAATGAGCCAAGAGGGAGTCAAGAGTAAAATCTCCGTGCTTTCAGACTTTAAGCCTTTGCACACATTGAAATACCAGGAGCGTGGGAATGTACTAAGTAACATTATTCAGAACACACAGAAAAGTAAGGAAAACTGCGCATAAGACTTTCAGAGGGAAAAGTGCCTGTTGAAAGATGTGCCTTGTCTATCAATCACAGCCCAAGAAAGCGCTCGCTGATCACGCCCTGCGCGGTATTTCAGGCTCCTCCGCATCAGGAGGGCCCCCAGCGTGTCGTTTTCCTCCCGGAAGGTCAGGGAGAACAGAACAGATTTTACGTTCTTGGTACCAAATCCTGATCTATCCACATTATTTGTTGCACGTAGTCCTTGCTCTTCAGGACAGATATGACAACCTGGAGGCGACACAGAGGCAGCAGCAGCGATCAGGACAGCTGCAGGGGCATCCTGGTGAAGAGGAACCAAGCGGTCTCCACCCTGGTTGGCAACAGGAGAGCCGAGACTTGTCTGTCTGTCATCTTCTCTGCTAGGTCGTGCACCTCTTGGACTCAGGGCTGCTCTGTCCCATTTTTTAATTCCTGGTTGAAATATATACATACAGATGAGGGCAGACACTGTAAATACACAGCTGGGTAATTTTTCACTAACTTACAGGGCCACCAGCCAGAGGAGGAGGCAGGACCTGAACTGCCCCCAGGACCCTGTCTCCCGCAGAGCAGGGCAGGTCTGCCTCGTGGTCCTTCCGTGTGGACTGTGGCCTCGTCACCATGCGGCCCCCTGCCACGTGGATGGGCCACACAGGGTCCCCCCAGGGCTCTGTTCCTGGGCCTTTCGAGGTTCTGACGGTTGGAAGCAGTGCTGGCGTGCACACGTGCACCTGTGGACGTTGGGCGGGACTGCCTGGGGGGCAGACCTGTGCCCAGCGTTAGGGGGCACTGCCAACGCGCTTTGCGCACTGACTGTGCCCGCCGCACCCCTGCCGGCAGCGTGCGGGGCTGCGGTCACCCCGTGCGCTCAGCGGCGCTCCGCCGCGCGTTCGCTGCCTCGGGGTTTCCGCTGCACGTCCCTGGTGCTCGGTCTTACCGTGTCCGTTGGGACAGACCCGGCGTGTAACACAGTGGCCAGAGTCCCTGTGAGGAGTCTCTGAACACAGGTGACAGAGGATAGGACAGAACCTAACTCACATCGGCTCAGCCAGAAAGGACAGGGAGGGGCCCCAGTTTTCTTAGAGGCCGCAACCGCTCGGACAGCCCGGGAGCGGGTTAGGCCCCTGCCGGGGCGGCCCGCAGCCCCTGCTCTGTCCTGAGGGGAAGGCTCTGTCCACCTGTCGGCTGGTCCCAGGTGAGCCTTGGGCCATCCGTGAGGAGCTGACGGTCTGTGGTGACCTGGGCGGATCTCGTGACTGAGGTGCCGAGAGAGCGCTGCCCGGGCCTGGCGGCCCACGACCGCGCCCGGGGCCGACCCTCCGCGGCGGCCCAGCCCGTGTGCCGGAGAGGAGGGACTGGGAGCACTCGGCTGGGGGCTCTTCGCGGAAAATACAGCGATTTCAGCCAGCAGAGAAAATCTGCCTTCGTTTCCCCGGACTCAGGAGGCCCTCCACGAAAGTACGAACCCTCACGAGACCCGTTTTGCCAGTTGACGGGCGGTCGGCAGAGCGGGGACGACGTGGAAGTGTTCTGAGCATTTTTACCTGGTTCGAGGCTCCAGGCGAGCCCGGGCCAGCGGCAGGGTGCCGGCCGTGTGGCTTATGGCGGGGGACAGGGTGTGTGCTACTCTCGGACCCAAACGACAGCCGCGTGTTCTCCCTTAAAATTCTCAGGGAAGAATGGGAGCTCCTCGTCAAAATCAGCGTAACACTTCCATCTGTAGGACATAAAGGCCACCCAGGTAGGCTTTCCCTCTTCTCCCTAATCTCAAATGTCCTGTGGGATCGAGGCCTGAAACAAAAAGGACAATAAGTTAAAACTGAGGAAAAGTGAAGAAAATTTAGATGTTGGTTATAAAAGTGACATGCTGGTATTAGTTAATGAATTATGATAAATATACCACATCAGTATTAGATATTAACGATGTGGGAACTCTGGATCATCGTCCCAGTTTTCCTGTCGATCTAAAAGTGTTCTCAAATGTGAGGGTTTGGGGAGAGGAGCGCCTAGGTGGCTCAGTCGGTTGAGGATCCAACTCTTGACTTCAGCTTGGGTCAGGATATCGAGTCATGAGTTCGGGCGCCTCATTGGGTTCTGCACTGATGGGAGCCTGCTTAGGATTTTCTCCGTCTCCCTCTCTCTCTGCCCCTCCCCTGCTCAGTCTCTCTCTTTCTCTCTCAAAACAAACAAAACTGAAAACAAATTGGAAGAGGGGGCACCTGGGTGGCTCAGTTGGTTGAGCTTCCGACTCCAGCTCAGGTCACGATCTCATTGTTCATAGGTTCAAGCCCCATGTCGGGCTCTGGCTGACAGTTTGAGAGGCTGGAGCCTGCATGGGATCTTCTGCCCCTCCCCTGTTTGCGTGCCCTCTCTCTCTCCCTCTCTCTCTCTCTCCCAAAAAGAAACATTTAAAAAAGTAAATATAAAAACACTGGGGAGAGGGCCTTGGAAGGGGCCCCACAGGAAGGGCCCCACAGCGTAAGCTGCCCCGGTTTCCGGGCGCGTCCGCACTGCCTCTCCTCCGTCCAGCACTGAGCTGGACCACGGGTCACCTGAAGTCGTAAAAAAGCACTAGCGTCAGGAGGCCAGCTCCGCTTGCTTTCCTCTGGGCTCTAAGCCACTAGAGCAGCCTTTCATATCTGTGAGCCATGTTTTTCTTATTTTTTCAAATAAGCTTCATTTCAAACCCTGCCTTATAAACTTGTTCTGTGATTCAACACACAGAGAAGAGGCAAAGCTTGGACTGTTTTCTCTGCGGCTTCTTTCCTTCTGCTGCTTCATTTCAGTGCCCGGTATCCATTTTGTTTTCTTTTTCCTTGGTCATTAGCTCTTGATGTAATACAAAATCTCAGCCATGTAAACTTCATTTACATAAGTTATTCATGCTCTATTCTGTCCCCGAGGTGGGGGGCTCTTCCGATACTGAGGAGCTGTAAAACAGAGAGCATTTAACATAGCACTCAAATGCAAATTTGGACGTTTATCATTAGCTGTATATGTAAAATGTAATTAAATATGTTACCCTGGGCGTGCCTGGGTGCCTCAATCCCTTAAGCGTCTGACTTTGGCTCAGGGCATGCTCTCCCGATCCGTGTGTTCAAGCCCCGCGTCGGGCTCTGTGCTGACAGCTCAGACTGGAGCCTGCTTCCGATTCTGTGTGTGTGTCTCTCTCCGCCCCTCCCCTGCTCACATTCTGTCTCTCTCTCTCCGCCCCTCCCCTGCTCACATTCTGTCTCCCTCCCTCTCAAAAACAGACATTAAAAAAACGTTTTTAATAAATGTCGCCCTTAAATTCTATATCCTAACTATTCATCACGTTTAAGGGAAAATTGAAAATAGTGTTTGAAAGATTAAAACACACAGCCCTTCCTGGGCCCCTGCGTGGCCCTCCGGAGTGGCCACAGAGGGCGCCACGAGCACCCTGGAAGCTGGCCAAACTGTGGTGTCCAGTGGAGGCCCATGCCATGGAGGTGGCTGAGCCTCTGTCCTGTGTCCCGTGTCCTCACCCTGGCCTTGAGAAAGACAGGAACCGCCAGAAGTGGCCTGGAGCCTGGACAGAAGGAAGCAGGTACAGCAAGTCCCCTGTACAGTCAGGAGCCCCTGACGCTGGGAACTCAGATCAAGCCTTCCTCACGTGATGGGAACACATGAACAGACCAGGGGTGCATGTTTCCAGCAGATGTTTTTGTTGCTGCCATCAAAGTCACGTTGCCAGCATGGATCCTGTGACAAGTAGGTTGTAATAACGCTTTCCTGTGTATGGCAACTGTATTTGAACCTAGAAGTATTACAGGATACAAAGTTCACAAGCTCAAGCCCTGGAATCTGAGCACCTGAGCTTTGACTCCATTATATGGTTATGTCGGTTTGATCGAGTTGATCTTCGGACCGGGGCCAGTTCCGTTTCGTTTCCGTGCGAATTCTGCCGTGATGTGGGGTCAGCACCCGAGGGAGGCGTGGCTCACAGATGCAGATGGCGTGGGGGCCACAGCGGGGTGGGTTGGTGAGGTGTTTACTTAAGATAAACTTAAGACCTTAAAAACTCAAGGTCTGTGATAGTTTAAATGAGACCATAATAACTTTAAATTAAAACCAGTTTCAGTGTTTTAGAGGATATTACTTAGACATTTATGAAAGATTGAGTTTAAACCTTAGTAACGATGAAATCTCCGTGACTGGATGGTCGTCTGGTTTTCTGCTTGCAGTTCACGATTTTGCTCGCATACTTACATATTACTGTGTACATGAAAAGGAAGTTGCAAAATTACCTCTAAAGAATTTCTAGCATCATTACATTTATATGTGTGTATTCAGCTTCTTAATGACCGTTTCTGACGGTCTTAAAAGACGCCAGTCTGACTCACCTCTGTAATTATCAGCTGTGGAGGGAACAGAAATCCATTTCAGAGCGTGTGGTTTGAGCTCAAGGTGCGCCTGGCCCGCTGCGCGGATGGACGCTGTCTGGGAACAGGGACAGCTTCCTGCAGGCGGAGGGTGGCCGTGTGTTTGCTGGCTGTGCTCACGAGGGACTTTCCGTCCTCCCCCGGGGTGCAGGGGGCAAGGAGAATTGGGTTTCCCACATCCCTTTACTCCCCCCTTCAGTTCCATTTTCTAGACAACGTTTGTGGCCACGTTTCATGCCGTCACCTCGCCATCGGCCTTGCTTGTTCCTGAAAGTGCTGCCTGCTGTGGAGCAGGGGTGAGGGTGGACAGTCGATCCGGCCCCGCAAAGCTGCTCTTGGAATCCCTGCAGCGCGGGTGGCGCCATCTCTGGGAGAAGCGCCCGTGGGCAGTGGAGGGGACACGATGTGCCTTGGGGGAGCCACGTTGGCCTCATCCTTGAGCAAGTGACAGGTTCTGTTGGGGTGAAGTTGGGGCCCCCGGGGGACAGGCCGGCTCCGAATGTGCAGTCCGCCCCCCCCCCCCCAGCCCCAGGAGAGCCCTAAGGTTACAGGAGCGAGATGTAAAATGTAAATGTGCGATTTAAAGAGGAGTTTCTTGAGGTGGTTTTTAACTTCATACAATTGAAATACGAAAAATGTTGCAAAAACTATAATGAGGTAGAAGGAAGCACGGTTATGGGAGCTCAGGAATCTTCCGTGGGAAGTTGTTCCTTCGAGGTGTGAGACCCGTTCCGTAATGTACACAGCAGCACGGAAGTGACAGGTCCCCAGAGAGGCCTTCGGGCAGGGACGTGCTTGGGGAGGACAGTCCGAGGGAGAGAGCCGGCGCATCAGGCTTGGGGGTCAGGAGGGCGTGCCCCCGGGAGCTGGGAGACGCATGGGGGCATCCTGAGGGCCCCTCGGGAGTCACGGGCCATCCTGGTAGGACTTGGGTGCTTTTTGTACAGTCTGCTCTCGTGGTCTCCTGGGGTCGCTTCCTGAGAAAGCCACCGTTGAATCGTGGTTCCCGCCAGACTCCGCCCAGCCGCCCCTCGGGTTTCCGCTGCTCTGGGGACCCGGGCAGGGCACCTGCATCCCAGCAAGACGTGTGCACTGAGGTTCCGATTTCATATGGTTTTCATATGGCACAGACTTTGGATATTTTTCTGATTATTTACAAACGTGAAAAACATTTCGGCTGCTGTGCAGACTCGGGCTGTGGAATCTGCGGCGGCTGCAGTTTGCTGCCCCCGCACCTGGCAGCGCAGGCCCCTGCACCACCCCTGCTGCTAGCAGACCCCCGAGTCTGCACCTTTCAAATGCTCTCAAGACGTGCTTCCCACAAGGTGGGTCCCTGAGATCCCTGGCGCTCCCCCGGCTCACAAATCAAGACAAGGGGTGGGGGGCAGGCGGGGACAGTGGGCTTAGGGCCAGAAAACACCCGCAGGCACACCCAGACCCGACACCTAACTGCGTCGGCAGTTAGTGCTGCCATGATATTTTGGCTTTCTCGGGTTTGGGACCCACTGTGGCCTTGGAACCCAGGTCTTCTGGGTGTTTGGCTAAAGCAGCATTTAGGACACGGTTTTTCCACCCTCCACCCCCAGATGCATGAGACACTCACAGAGCGGGCTTTTCCCAGTTATTTTCTTGGGCGATTCTTCAGTGTTCATTGGGGCCCTAGGAGCCTGTGTCTGAGAGAAGTCGGGGGCCCTGCGTTAATGCACCCGCGGTCCGGTCTCTGCTCCCCACCCCGGCGGGCTGCGGTGCGCCCTGATGTTTTCCCTTGGAATCCCGGGCGGGGACACGCACGGGGCTGGGTGGCTGTTTTGTCTCACGTCCGAAACTACACCCAGGAGAGCTAGGCAGTGCCGTTTACAAGATAGGATTCAGTAACTCTTCACCCCCTCATGGTTTTCACTTCCACAGCGTAAACAACAGTCTAGAAAGACGAGACTCCTTCTCGGAGTAAAGTCCGTGTTGCCATACTTGGAAGCGGTCTCCCCTTCCCCCTGCAATCAAGGGGCATTGAAGTCGGGCTTCCTGTATCCAGCCTGTGGCTCAGGGGCTTCGTCAGGGTTTCAGCCGATGGTGTCAGAGTGTGGTCTTGCAGTGAGGATCTTCAGTCTCTTCCGGTGGCTGAGCTAAGGAGGAAGTTCCCTAATGGCACCTCCAACCGGCAGTGGGTCCTGTTATCCAGACGGGGACGGACCTTTCCCCCCCACCTGCCCTGGAGCACCCCTGTCTCCTCCAAGATCGCTGTCCTACCCCGAGGAAGGAGCCCCTGGCCAGCACATGGCCCAGAAAACCCTCAGCAAATGAATGAATGAGGCAATGTTTTTACTGAAAAATAATGTGGTTCCTGACCGTGCCTTCCCTCCCCGGCAGCGCAGGGGCGCCTTGTGCCCTCAGGAGTGGGGGTGGCAGGCACTGCTGTGAGATGTGCTAATGCAGGAAATGCACAGAACGTGAAGAGGCCAGGTGATCACCGCAAGAAGGGGAAAAGGAAGGTCCGGGGAGACCAAGGAGATCCTTCGCCAGTCTGTTTCTAGTGTGTTTGTGCAAGAGGCTTTGAGGGGCCGTAGTGTGTGCACACCACCCCAGCCTGCCAGCTGAGCTCTGTCCCCTGGGGGAAACAGACAGAACGAATAAGGGAGGAGGGAGATCTTGTCCTTCGGGTGGAAAGCCACTAATGGATGTGGCAAGATACAGAGACTGTCATTGGCGGTCTTCATGCGGCTGACTCAGCCCCCGGGCAGCCTCAGGGCCCAGGCTGGTGAGCAGACTTCCCGCAAGGAGCTGGACAGGGGCCTGGAGGGAGGGGGGCTCCTGGGAAGACCGCAGAGCGTCCGCGCTGCTCCAGCGTGGCATGGTGAGGGGGCACCAGCCCTGCCCAGGCCGGTCCTCAGCCCGGGAAACCCACGCCCTACATACTGCCCGCTGTGTGCAGTGGGAGCCGGCACGCCGACGGGCGTGTGCTGGTAGGTAACGTGGGAGAGGGGCCCACGTGGAGAAATGCCAGGCGTCTCTGTAGAAACAGACCAGCGACAGCGGCTCTCACGGTTGTGGCTGAGCCTGTGGAGGCGACAGGCTCCCTGGGCCCCTCAAGCCGAGCCTATGTGACATCTGTGGTTGTGGACAAACCGTGTGTAAGGCACAGAGGAGCACGTGGAACTGGTTAGTGTCCCTTCACACGAGAGCCGATTGTTCCGTGCACAGATGTCGCAGGCATGTCGAAGCCTTTTGACGTTCAGAGCAATTAGGACACATCTCCGAAAGTGTGGGTGCGAGCTGTGCCACAGACGCCCGGCGTCGTTCCCACGGGCGGCCCTGTGAGCCGCACACACCCCTCCGAGGGCCCAGGAAACCACTAGCTGCCATCGCAGAGCCCCCACCGCGCCTCCCAGCCCCTGGAGCCTGTGCCACGTCAGAGGACAGAAATGCTTCCCCGCGGGAGGGAGACAGTGTGTGGATCAGGCGAGCGCGGGGCCCCACGGAGACCAGGCAGGGCTCCTGGCAAGATGGCAGCTCCTGTTCTCTGGGCCAAGGTGGGCGCTGGGAGCAGAGCTGGGCGATCGGGGCTGGAGCGTGGAGTTGCCTCGCGAGTGGCCGGATGGAGGCGTAGATCTGCGCCGTAGGCTGACCTCCGGGTCCCAAGTTCACCCACAACCAGGTCGTGAGTCAGCACACACGGTGCCGGCGCCACACAGCCCCCACTGCCCTCTCCCGCCCACACCCTGCATCTTCTGGCACCGAGGCGGCGTCGTGGGCCTGCCTGTGTCTTCATCTCACTCCCTCACCTCGGCCTCTCCCACTGGAATCCAGCACAGAGCCCGCAGCCCAGCCTCACCAGGCTGGGTCCTGGCCCTTCTCCACGGAACTGCTGCCGCCTTGCGGGGCCTGGACAAGCCAGCTTGATCCTGCGGGGGCGGGCCCCGTGGTACCCCCCGTCTTCCCATCATTCAGGTGTGGACCCCAGTGTCGCTGGCTTTAGGAGGCCCCCTGACCATCTGCCCGTCCCCCACGACCACACGTATCTCTACATGGGGCTCACCACAGGACCTCCATGTCTGGAACAGGGTGTGGCACCAAGTAGGCTTTGACAGAGAAGGCCCTTCGCTTGAGGAGGGCAACGATGCCTGGTCCCAAGAGCAGAGGACTGACCCTTGCAGAAACAAGCCGTCTCTGAGGTCTCATTTACCTACAGTGAGACGCACCGATTCTAGCTGTAGGCTTGGCTGATTTCTGATGGGTGCCTCTGCAGAGCCTCCCCCACCCCCACCCTGTGACTCCTGCTCTGTTCTCTCCTTTTCTAGACTCATAAATGTGAGTGTCTGCCTTCATTAATTCATACTGTTTTTGAGGTCCGTCCGTGCTTGTGTGTGGAGAGCGCTGCTGCTGAGCGCCGTCCTGTTGTATGGACAGCGCAGGAGGCGCCGCCACCGCGGCGGGGACACGGGCCTCATTCACGTTGTGGAAGGACCACTCGCTGTTTCCAGTTTGGGGCTCTGATTAAAAAGCAGCTGCAAGTAATTCTCTGGGCAGGTTTTTGTGTCTCGTGGGTAAACACTTAGGAGTGGGTTGCTGGATCCCATGGCACGTGTGTCTCTGACGCCTCAGGACACCGCCAGACCTCTCTGCTCCCACCAGCATGGGCGACATTCCTGCGGCTCCACATCTCCACCAGAACTTAGTCTGTGTTAAATTAACCATTCTGGTGGGTGCGAGGTGATGTCTCACTGTGGTTGTAATTTGCATTTCCCGGGGCATCTGGGTGGCTCAGTCGGTCAAGCATCCGACTTCAGCTCAGGTCATGATCTCACGGTTCATGGGTTCAAGCCCCACGTCAGGCTCTGTGCTGACAGCTCGGAGCCTGGAGCCTGCTTCAGATTCTGTGTCTCCCTCTGTCTCTGACCCTCCCCTGCTCATGCTGTCTCTCTAAAATAAACAAAAACAGTAATAAAAAGAAAATTTATTTTGCATTTCCTTAATGACTAGTGATGTTACCTTTTGCCTTCCACATCTCTTCTTTAGTTAAGTATCTTTAAACCCTCTGACCGTTCTATAAATTGTTTGTGTTCTCCTCAGTGGTGTAGGGGTTCTTTATATATAGTTTGAGGCTGGCCTTGTTCTTTTGAGAGAGAATTTCTAATTCGGACAAAGCCAGTTTATCATTTACCCAATTTATTTTTCTTTTATGGATCCTAGGTTTTGTTTTGTATCTGAGAAATCTTTGGCTAACCAAGGACTACAACATATTTTCTATGTGGGGCACCTGGGTGACTCAGCTGGTTAAGGGTCTGACTTTAGCTCAGGTCATGATCTCATGGTTCGTGAGTTCGAGCCTGTGCTGTTGGCACAGAGCCTGCTTCTGATCCTGTCTCCCCTTCTCTCCATTCCTCCCTGATGTTCCAGCACTCTCAAAAAAAAAATTTTTTTTTTTGCTATTTTTCTTAAGTTTTATAGTTTTAGATATTACATTTAGATCTCAGATCCACTTTTGTGTAAGAGATACGCATGGAGGCTCGTTTTCCTACCTGTGTACATTCTGTTGACCCGGCACCATCTCTTGAAAAGTCTGGGATGCGTTTTGTCCCTCAGTGAAATCTCACACATCTCTGGACCAGGCTGCCTTCAAAATACAAGACGTTAGTAAAATGTGCCTAGATCCGCTCTTTTCCTCCCCGACTGCTTGAAGCTCAACCCCGTCATGAACGACACCGTAACTATCCGGACCGGGAAGTTCATGACCAACTGACTGCTTCAGCGGAAACAGATGGTCACTGATGTCCTTCACCCTGGAAAGACAACAGCACCTAAGACAAAAATTTGGGAAAAACGAGCCAAAATGTACAAGACCACGTGAGATGTCATCTTTGTATTTGGATTCAGAACCCCTTTCGGAGGTGGCAAGACCACTGGCTTTGGCATGATTTCTGACTCCTTGGATGATGCGAAGAAAAACGCACCCAGACATAGACCTGCAAGACATGGCCCGGACGAGCAGAGAGACGTCCAGAAAACAGCAAAAGGAACGCAAGAGCAGGATGAAGAAAGTCAGGGGAGCTGCCAAAGCCAGTGTTGGTGCTGGCAAACCGTGAGCTGGAGACTGGACAACAGAGGAGTAAAGATTCTGCTGTGGCTCTCTGGTGATTGTGCAGAGTTTTCATGAGAGGACTAATAAACTAAGAACCTTTATTTGAAAAAAATGAATAAATAAAATGTGCCCAGATCCAACTAAATCTCAGTAATCTTGGGATAAGCAATGGTTTCTTAGCTATAATACCAAGCACAAGCACAAAGAACAAAAATAAATAAATTAGACCTTAGCAGAATTAAAACCTTCAAGGAAGTAAAGGTAACACCTTTAAGGAAGTAAAAAGTCTACAGAATGGAGGAAATCCACTTGTCTGATGAGTGATCTGTACTAGACTATATAAAGAGCTATTCTAACTCAAGTAATAAGAGAAATAGCCCAGTTTAAAAAATAAGCAAAGGATCTGAACATTTCTCCAAAGAAAACACACAAATGATTTGATGATCAAGGACCAGTGATCAGTATCCTTGGTCATCAGGGAAATGCAAATCAAAGCCAGTGACCTACCACGTCACACACCCCAGGAGGATAACTGATTTGGGGGAGCGTTGATAACAAGTGTCAGCAGGTGATGGAGAAATAAGGACCCTCAGACGCCACGGGAAGGGCCCTCAAAGCGGCACAGCCCCTGCGGAGGACAGTTGGGCAGCTCCGCTCCGAGGTGCCTAACCAAGAGAAATGAAAATGTGTGCACTCAAAAACCGCCCCCCAGCGGCGGTTGTTTTCAGTAGCCTAAAAGCAAAAAGCACCCAAGGGCCCATCAGTAGACGAATGGATGAACACCGTCAGTCCGTCCACACAGGGGGTTTATTCTGCAGTGTAAAGGAGTAGTGAGTGCCACATAGGCGGGCCTTGGAAACGTGCTCCCTGAAAGACACCAGTCCCAAAAGACCACATCTTGAGTGATCCCATTTGTTCGGGAGGTCTGGAGACGGCACAACCCTGCAGGCTTACCGCCGCGCCGGGGATGCTGCGGGGATGCGGAGGCTAAAGGTACAGGGTTTATGGGGTAATGAAAACATTCTGTAGTTAGTCGTGATGGTGTATAACCTTGTTAATACACTAAAAGCCCCTGAATTATATACACTTTAAAGGAGTAAACGTTATGTGCACTGTACCTCAAAAATTTTTATCACCTAGACAAGCTCTGGGAAAATATTAAAGTCGAGAAGAACTAACAAAGCTGCGAACCTTCAGGTACGTTTAAACTCATACTCGAGGTTTCGCATGCATGTAAGTGGCAGGCAGGCAGGGGTGCCCTGGCCGTCCACCCTCAGCACTGGCCTGGGTCACAGACATGTGGCCTGAGCCTGGTTTTCTCTAAAGCTCTGTTAAAAATTCTGTTCCCTTTGGACCAGCCGCCTTCTCAACAGCAGAGCGGGTCTCCGGTGTGACAGGGTCTGATACCGAATCGCCAGCACGCCCCCGGCCGCCTCCGGGCCACAAACCCCGGGCCCGCGGAGGCCGGCGGGAGCCGTGTGTGCAGGGCTGAGCCTGGCCTTCCCCGCGATGCCAGGAAAGCATGAACCTCGCGTCAAACACCGGACACTGTTGAAACGTGCCGATCCGCATGTAGGGTCCGGCGCGTTTCAGGCCATGTCTGTCTGTCTGCACCCCTCTGTCGGCGACGCTGCCCGCCCCGGGGTCTCTGGGCGTCACCGGCAAGTGCAGGCAGCCGACGGGCGGCCCGTGCTGTTACCGCGTGTACGAGGAAGCTCCCGCACAGCCCCCGGCCGCTCTCCAGAAATCTGCTCGCTGCCTGGCCTTGTCCTAATGTCAGCATTTCTGCTTTTGCTTGTGAGAAGGCCTGGCCAGGCCGCGAGGTCAGCCGGCCTGGCCTCGTGCTCACGTGCTCACGTGCCCCCTGCACCCCCTCCTGCAGCTGTTAGTAATTCAGAAGAGCTTGAGGTTTAAAAAGCCACCAGCACTTTCCATTTAAAACGCTTCAGTGTACATGTTCTCAGACAGTTTCACTGAAATTAGAAACCGTAAGCTTAACCAGACCCAGCCCAGCGTTTGGTCAGAACAACTTGGTGCTGGGACGTGTTCTTGCTCTGTCAGCATCTTTCACACACGGGTCTGGGAGCAGCAGCCTCAGTCGCTGGCAACAGGCTCACTGGTATTGGGGCTGGTCCTTGAGAAGCTGTAGCACATTTTTGTCCCTACAAGACCTCCTTTCCTGGAGCTCACCTGGTCCAGTCCTGTCCTCTGAAGCCCCAGGTTCTGCTACCCACAGCACCGGCCCTGCTGCCAAGTGTCCCGTGAGGCTCAGGGCAAGCCAGTGGCTCGGTGGGGGGCAGGGCAGGGCTCCCATCTGGCCACTCAGAGATGGGGACCCAGAGTGGCCAGGCACAGATTCTGGGGGATACAGACCCAGAGCTCGCCGGGAATCCCAGGGCTCCATGCTATGCAGGAGCCGTCTGCCGGCGACTCTCAGCACGCGGACGCGCAGGAGCCAGTGAGCAGTGAGCTTGCGGATGGACGGAGTGGAAGCGTCCACCATGGCAGGGGCCTCTGTCGGATGGGCTTTCAGGGCCCAACATTAAAGCTCGGGGCCCAACAGCAGTTGTCAGGGCAAGCGTCCCCTTGCTGAGTCACCAGCGACACCCAGAGCCTGGCTGACAGCCCTTTTCAAGCCGCCCAAGGTCTCTAGAGAACAGGACCGATGGAGGGGCCACCCCCAAGCAAAGGGCCTGGGGAGGCAGCGTAGCCAGAGCAGAGCCCTAGGGGACAAACTGGTGGAACTGGGATGAAGCTGTTCCCCAGCCTAACACGGAGGGGTTGACGGTGTGGGCATATGGGGGCCATGGAGCAACGGAAAGATCTAGAATAGGCACTAGTGAACACAGGAGGCAGGAGTGGGGTGGCTGTGACGCCACACGCCAGGTCCGAGGACCCAGAGGGTCCCTGACTGCACACAGGACGGAAATCAAACTCAAGTCAGCAAGAGACGAGCAGAGCAGACACAGTCGGAGCATCCGGGGGACAGAAAGTACAGGAGGGACTCTTGCCTTTGTGCAGGGTCTGGTGCACGCGTCCCCTCAGGCAGCGAGGAACCGGTTAGAGCGACAAGGAGCCCAGCGTCCTTGGCATCGAGGTGTCCAGCCTGGCGTCTGGATCATGCATGCGAGGGCTCCGTCGGTCACTCTCGCCCGGTCCTTCCTCAGATGTGCTCTGTCCCACAGCTGTCACAGGCTCCACACGAGGAGCACACAACCGTCCGCAACCTGACGCACCCCTCCAGCAGGGCTGCAGAGTTTGTGGCCTCCTTTGGCCTCCAGGTTTAGCCAGGGCACCATGAGTTCACGTGCTAGGCTAGTAATGGTGCATCTGTAACTTTCAGGACTTCCCCGAGGGCTCCTTGCTCCTGTTCAGTCACCTGACTTCCCTAACCACTTGCTCTCCTGTAGGAGAAGTACCCGGAAGCTGTGTGCCTCCCGGAGGGGGCCGTCTCCAGCTGCATGGCCGTCCGCAGCCCCCGCGAGCCAGGGTGAGTGCAGCCGCCCTGCGGGCCCAGCCAGGGAGGCCGGGAGGCCCCAGGCGCTGGGGGAAGGAGAGGCTTCCCTGGGTCCTGTGTGCGCACGCGGGAGCCGCCTGAACGCGCCGTGCCTCCGCTGCCAGCGTAGGAGACCCCAGAGGGGTTTTGTCGTCAGGCTCACAATGTCGTCATTAGGCAGCCTTCCCTGGCCGCTCAGCGTCCTTTCCAAAATTAGCTTCTGGTGACGTGTGTGCTCTTCATTCCTTTTTGGTGGTTCTCTTCCATCACGCCTGGCATTCCTTCCGTGCGCCTGGACCCTTGAGTACACAGGCTTCTGCACCTGGCAGTGAACTGCCGGGTCCTAGGGTAGAGCCAGCTTTCTGCCACTGCTGACGCGCTCCCAAGTACTCTGTCCATTCGTGTGCCACACAGGCAGGTTTTAAGTGCCGGTCGGAGGCCTGTGTGCCCCTCACAGGGTCACACCATGTCCTGGGTACAAAACAGCATCGGGACGGGTCTGGGGTCCTTTTCCTCTTTGTTAACGATGTCGGGTGCGCTTCCCTGACCAGACCTGGTGTGTGTCTGGGCAGACTTGTCCGGGATCACCTCTTAGGGGACGGTGGCAGGAGCCGCACACGGTTCACGCTCTCCGCCAGGTCTCAGAAAATACTTGAAGATCTTACCTCTTTCAGGTTTGAGCTCATCATCGTCTGGAGGATACAAATAGACGAAGGAGGAAAGGTCTTGCCGAAGCTGGACCTTCTCACCAAAGCGCCGCGGCGAGGTAGGGGCCCCGTCTGGTGTTCTGGTGACCTGCTGTGCCCAGCAGATGCCTGCTTCCCTCCTCTGGCTTTACGTGGCAAGAATCAAAAGTTAAAAATCTCATCAATGTGGTTACCAATTAAAAAAATATTTTTATCTGTAATCAGTCGGAAAGCACAGGCAAGGGGGGCCCCCAAGGGCCTGTGCTCCGTCCCCACCTGTGCCGCTGAGGTCGGTGCCTTGTGCCGGGTCACGACCGCCATTGCCCCGTCGGGAAGGCGGCTGTGTCACGGTGAAGCCACTCAGCCAGCCCGTTCCGCCCGCAGCCCTGCAGCTGGACGAGACCCGCGTCCTGGAAACGGCTCCTCGCAGCTTCCGGGCCCTGCTGGGCGCGCTGGGCATCGAAGCCGCTCTGGAAAGCCTGGTCAGGTCACTCGGCGTCGGGGAAGACCGCTAGCTCCTGGCCAACACGCAGGTGGGTGACTTTATTCCACATAAACAACTGCGGTTTCCCACCCAGAAGCCACACCTTTGAGAGGCACGTCACACAGAAGCTGGCAGGACAGGGGACATCAACTCGGCTCTCTGAATACGAGCCAAACAGGCAGCACGTTGAGCGTACTTGAAACACCAGCCTCCCTTCTGAGGCTGTGCCAGAGCGCGTGTCCGTTGTTCAACTCAGAGGGCATCTGGGTCTGCCTCTTACCAAGTCTGAGGGTGGATGTCATGACCGCCCCGGCCGGCGGGGCGGTCGATCCTTGCGGGTTCCTGAGAGAGGGAGAGAGAATTGGGGGGCAGGGAGCACAGAGAGTGGAAGCCAGACAAGCGTTTCCGATCAGACCCCTTTATTGAGAAAAATACCCACGCCTATATAGGGTTTAGGGCGGGAAACTGACTGGGTTGGTTGCTAGGAAACAGGGTCGCGTGATTAAAGCTAGGGTAAAGAAGGCAACAAACTAAAGTTTTTAGCACAGCAGGTGAAGGGCTGATACCACGCTGCCTGTAGGTGACTGATCGTTGTTCTTCTGGCTTCTCCTGACCGGGAGTGGTGCTTCCCTGCCTATTTTTGTAACTCCCCTCAGGGAGTGACATTTCCGGCTAGTAAATGGCCGAGCGGCTGAATCTTTGCAGCTTCCCACAGGTGGAGGCATCCTGAAGGTCAGCCCAGCCCCTGCCCTGGAGGGCCCCGCCTGACCCTCGGGGCGACGCACCGACGCACCGCCTCCCTCGCCTCCCTGCCCTAGAGCGGCGTCACACACCCGGGCGGGCAGCTTCCAAGATGTAGTAATGAAGCACCTGTCCCTTCCCACAGGGCTCCACGCAGGAGGGCCCCCCCACCCCCACCCCATGTCTCAGGGCCGCACTGGCCTCGAGGGCCATTTAAGATGTTAGACTCGGTGGAGACCCTGCTTGAAGCCACCGTTAGGGAAGGAGTCCCACGGGGGTGAGGTGGCACGCCTGGCCCTGCACTGGGTGCTGGCCCTTCCGGTCCTCTGCACACCCTGACGAGGCCTCGGGCCAGCCCACCGCCACCTGCCCCCAGCACGCTCACGCTCACGAGGGGGGACGCAAGTGTTAGGACAGAGCTGAGTCAATTCTAGAAGAGCTGGCTTGATTCAAACAACTGTAATTCTCAGGTTATCACAAAATTCCCCACAAAACTTTACAATCAGCAAAATATTCTTATTTTCCACGTAGCGTTTTCATACAATTCCATGGTTTTCGCTATTATAATCTTATATTACAATAAGCCTTCATTAGTCCCGCAAAACAGTGATATAAATAATCTGTACAACCTACCAGAGAATAAAAAGCCGAAGCCAAGATTCCGGGCGGTTTCCATAGCAGCCAGGCACACCTGCAGGGGGCGACCCCGGTGAGGTCCTCTTGGTGCCCGCCAGGAGGGGCTCGCCCTGCGGCACAGCGCCGCCCGGACGCCTGCCCGCGGGAAGGCAGACCCAGGGCCCCTTACGCTTCAGAGCAGTTCAGCGCTCGTTTGAGTGGTGTCCACCCCCTGCCCCGAGCCCTGCGCAGAGCAGTGTGCACGGTATCTCCGCAGAGACCCCCGAGTCCACACAGCCCCGGAGCCACGTCCACGCCAGCACCCCCTCACCTGCAGCAGGAGCCCGCTAAGCCTGTGCTGCCTGGCGGCTGGCACAGACGGCGCCCCGTGATCAGCTGGGGAAGTTCCAGTAGTATCCAAGTTCAAAGTGTGAGACGCACGAGACAATTCAAGTTTTCGGTGTTAGAGTCTGGTGGTGGGAGAGCCCAGCCTCGGCGCGTGAGGCTCTCGTGTCAGAGATGAGACACGAGCCCCCGGTGGAAGGTGTGCGGACAGGGCACGCACAGGGCACATGCCCAAGACGCCTCGTCCTGGGCGGCGTGGGCGGCGGTCGTGCGTTCCGGGTCACCCGGCCACAGTCCCCACCTGAACAGGGGTTAGAAAGCGAAAACACTCACAGCCGGTAGTCACCCCACACGACAGAAAGTAGCTCCACTACTGGACCTTCACATTCTGTGTTCAAGTCTCAGGGACAGCACAGAGGAGGTTAGACCTTATGCAAAACTAACGTGCAGTCCTCACTCTCCTTGAACCTGGTGGACGTCATGGCCGTGTCTTTGGCATGTACGGTCTTTGAGTAGTAGCTGACGATCTTGCCGTCCAGTCTGCACTGGTGTGGGATGCTCTCGTAGGGCTTGAGGTCGAGGTCAAGCACGGACACCGAGAAGGCGAACCTGGATCGCGACGAAGCGACGACAGGCCTCTGATCCGAGCTGCAAGGGAGAGAGCAGCTGCAGGACACAAGGACCCGAGCGCCTCCCGCTGTTCGCAGCGCGCGCCCGGCCCCCGGGCGGCTCCGGGCCCTCCGTCCACGCCCGCGGACGGGTGCCCCCCCAAGCCCCGGTGGTGGAGCCGAATGCTGGGACAGCAGCGTTCCGCAGAGCGAGGGGTCACCAACCCGAAGGAAAGCAGAGCGGAGACCTTGCCTTCCCGCAGCCCAGGGAGAGGCTGAGAGCAGGCCTCCCCTCACATCTCAGGCCGTGAACTCTCAGGTCATGAGTTCGAGCCCCGGGTCACGCTCCGCACTGAAAACGTGGACCCTGCTTCAGATCCTTTCTCCCGCTCTCTGCTCCTCCCCCACTCACACATGCTTTTGGCTCAAATAAACTTAAAAAACAAAACACTTTGAGGCTAATTCTGAACTTTGTAGTAAGGTTGCTGCGTGTCCGTCCCACTCAGCTTTCAGCGTCTGGTTAGACATACGCTCTGAGCTCGGTTTAGCCAGTACAGCTGCTCAGAAGTCCTAGTCTCCCAGCCCTGACGTCCTCTCCTAGATTTAGAAACCATCACAAACACAAACTGAATTTCAGAAAGTCCTGGCCGAGAGGGGCAGGCTCTGAACACACCGCTGACCTGATGATGCTAATCAAGGCCAAGACTCTCATTTAATTGCTGTCCCAAAATACTCTTGCAGGGAAAACGACCCCCTGGCTCAGCTGCCGGGGTCTCAGCTACCCCCTCCCCAACGGCAGTCAAGGTCCTGCCTCTGTGACCTGAGTTCTAGGCAGCAGGGCTGGGACAGCGCGTCTCCGGCCCCCAGCAGGTCACTCGCAGTGACGCACATGACAACAGGCAGCTCCCCCAAGGAGTCTGACTGTGTGTCTGCCGCCCGGCCTCTGCGCCACGGGGCACCGCGTGTCCGTCCGTCAGGCGGCCGGCCGGCCCCACACAGTCAGGAAGGGCAGCGAGTGGCATCCGCGGTCCTGACCTCTAACGACACCAGCTCCGTCCAGTGAACGGGCACCACGGTCCCTTCCTCCGGGGGCCCCGGGGGTGCGCTACTAAACACAACAGCAGGTTTTTCAGTTCTGCCTTACAAACGTCGCCCCGTGTTTCCCGTCAGTCCTGGGCCTGCCAAGGAGTGGCAGCCCTGGGAGCGTTAGTTCGGCAGTGCCAGAAAAACGAGTGGCTGGCGGCCAACGATAAGGTCATCTTGACCCGGGAACACACTCCAGAAGCGCCGTGTCCACGTGGGGCTTGGCATCTGAGGGTCACTGCTGAAGATGCCATCTAATTAGCAAGAGGAGATTATGGGTTCATCCTGAATTCCTAAAAAAAGGCAGGGGTGTGCGCTGGACAGTCCCGGCCAGGGACGTGCTGGCTGGGAAGGCCAGCACAGGAGGACCGGGTCGGGGCGGAGGGACAAGACCCAGAGGGACCTGTGGCTTCTCAGACCTCGAAGGCTCGGTGGGCACTTGGAGCTCTGAGAGAAAGGAATGCCACAGGATCCAAACTACTTCTAAATCCTTGGAGTATTTTCTTAGAAAGTCCTAGTGATCTTTAATAAGACAATCTTTACGTTCGTCTCCCTACGTGTCTGTCCAGCTGTGCCCCCAGCTTACAGAGCACAGGCAGGAGTCAGCACTGAGGTGTCGCCCCGGCCTTGGAGAGGAGCCAGGGCCCTGCACCCGCGGGGTGGGCCACCCCGCACCGGCCGCGCGGCACGCGGCTCACCTGGCGTCCTGCAGACAGGGGGACAGCGCGATCATGATGGAGCAGTCCTTTGCAGTCATGGCCACCCGGTACTGCTGCACCTGTGGGACAGAGAGGTCAGCTCCAGGCGCGCGCATGGGCCGACGGTGCTGAGGGAGCACCACTTGGCAGAGGTCCACTGTGAGTGACGCTAGGCCTGGAGGGCAGCTGGCTGTCCGCGTGACCCCCCGGCAGGCAGGCCGGTGTCCCAGCTTGTGGACGAGGCAACTGCCCCGTGATGGCGTCGTGGCTCTAAACCCCGGGGACGAACACGTGCCCGCAGCGCCCGCGGCCCTATCCGCCCGGGCCCCCGCGCGTCAGGCCTGTGTGCCCGGGGAGCACGGCAGACGCACGGGGAGGCTCGGAACAGGGCCTGTGTGGAACGTGGGCACCTGCCCCGCGCTGCCTGGGCTCTCCCGGTATCGTCCGAACTCCGGAGACTGAGTGGCTCCCACTTTCACAAGAGCAAACTAGTTACAAACAAGGAGGCGGCCCTCGCAGGTGGCCCGCGGCGTCACCGTCATGCGCTGACGGAGGACGGGCTGGCCTCCCCGGCAGCCCTTCCTCCGCGCCCCACACTAGGAGGGCCGCCCTGGAAAACAGCCCGTTCCCAGCACGCCTCAAGCCGCTGGTGCTTCCTTCTCGGCGTGCAGAACCTCTGCTGCACTCGGCTTCTTCGGCTAAGAAGTCAGGCATTTCGCAAAATACACAACAGATTCAATCCAAAAGAATTAAAGGGATAAACATTTTTTAAAACGTATAAAATATTTTGTGTCCTCATCACAAGACAAGCCAGAAGACTGATAAATCGGAACGCGCAGAGAGGAAAAGCGTCCCGAGGACACTGTCCAAACACCGACGTGAAGGAGCAGCGGCGGGTACCAGCACCGAAGCCTCAAGCGCTAGGTCCAGATGGAAGAGGAAGCTTCCCAAGATGTGGACCCAGTAAACAGAGGAAAGAAAGATAAATACATGAAAAGATGCTCAATCTTACTACTAAGCTAGAAAATGCAAATTACAGCAAACATTCTTTACACATAAGATGCACAAAACACATTTAATCAGACAAACTGGAAGAGCCAGGCTCTCACTTCACGTAATGCCGGACTGTGCGATCGGGGCCAGCCGGCCCGCCGAGTGCAGCCAGAGGAGGCCGGACAAAAGGGTGAAGACGTCCGCTGACCGCGTGAACAGAACCAGGGAGAGACAGGCATTTGGGTCCTTGTCGCCCTGACACAGGGCTGGCCAAGAGGGACGTTCACCGACCTGCAGTGACAGTAACCACGATGAACCCCGAGCCGCACCCTGACACTGAGGGGGCCGCGGGCCGGCAGCCTTCCGGGACCTGCAGCCCGGCTTCAAGGAGCTCAGTTACCACAACTAGGGGCAGGCGACCCCGACCTGCTCAGGCTTCCCTGGCCCCCAGCAGAAGCAAACCCAAGGCCCTGCCTGGAAGAGACCACTGTCGTAGACCCTGCATTATTTCCAAGTGATTGGCAAACACAGTTACGGACACACAAGTTAAAATATCTAGGCACGACTCAAGACGACATGGGTGAAAACCCGCAAAAACAGCCCCCGCGGCCCCGCAGAGACCCACACGGACTCCCAGCCGCTGCACACGTCGGACATGCTGCTCCGCTCGCAGAATGAAAGACAAAACCAGGAACTTGAGAGCTGGAGACTACAAAAGTAAACCATATGTAAATTCTAGACCATATGTAAATTTCTATGTAAACCATATGTAAATTTCTAGAACTGAAAAAACATAAAAAATATTAAGAATTCAACAGGTGATTTCAACAGATTAGAAAAAAACTCGAGAGACTTGCCAAACTAGAAAATTCCCCCCAAAATATCCAGAATGAAGCCTGGAAAGTAACAAAGAAATGGGCACAAATCAAATTTGAAGACGTTGAGGCCAAATGTAAAACTGAGGAAAGACATCAGGCCACAGACTCAAGAACGACTCCCAAAAAAACAAAATCAGCTCCACACATCACCACACACACACTAAGAATGAGTCACCAGCAGACCAACGTAAAGGAAACGGCAAACGGTGTTCTTCAGACAACAGAATCCTCCCTGACGAAGGCTCAGGGACGCGGGGCGGGCGGAGAACGAGAGGAACACGTGAGGGTAGGAAACGGCAGTAACGTCTCCTGGAATTTAAAACAGCCGAGTGCGCAGCAGTGAGACGTGAGTCAGAAAGAGAGGACGACGCGCTCTGAGGATTCGGCGCTGTCCGAAACCCGCGGGAAGGTACCACCGCTTGCTGCAAAGCTTAGGAGAGCCGCTAAGAGAGAAGCAAAAACACTCTATAACTTTTAATAGAGTGAGGAAATGGAATGATAAAAAAAATAATAACCCAAAAGATTATAAGAGAGGAGAGAAAAAGAAACCTAAGACAGGTTAAAAATTAAAAGTTTTAGGGGCACCTGGGTGGCTCAGTCGGTAAGTATCTGCCTTTGGCTCAGGTCATGATCTCACGGTTCGTGGGTTCGAGCCCCGCATCGGGCTCTGTGCTGACAGCTCAGAGCAGAGCCTGCTTCAGATTCTGTGTCCCTCTCTCTCTGACCATCCCCTGCTCACGCACTGTCTCTCTCTCAAAAGTAATAATAAAAACATTAAAAAAAATTTTAATTAAAAGTTTTAAACCCAAATATAAGTCCTCAAAATGTCATTAAGGATAGAAAGCCAAACCATGTGTTAGATACAAAGACATAAAGTAACAAACAGAAAAATCCATAGTTATTCTGTAAAATTTCAAAAATTTTTCTTACGGAAGAAGCAGATAGTAAAGTATGGTTATGGAAGATCTGAATGACACAATTAATCTGACCTAATAGGAAGATATAAAACCCTGAGCCCAGCAATTTGAGAATATGCTATTTTCAAATATGCGCAGACCATTTTCCAAATAAACTGATCTATAAAATAGCAAATCACCACACACCTGAAAGGATCAAAAGCCAATCTCCACAGATTTCAAAGGACCATACAGACTATGTTCTCTGACCATAATGCAGTGCTGCTAGTAATCAGTACGAAAAAGATAATGAGAATCTCCGTGTGTTTGTAATTAATTCCCTTCTAAATACTTCCATGGGTCAAAGGAGAAATCTTAATAGGAATCAGCATATATTTTAATTGAATGGTATGCAAAATACAGCTTGTGGAATGTAGCTAAAGCCATGTTTACCAGAAAATATATAGTGTGAAATACATATTTTAGAAAAAAAGTCTAAAAGCTTAATTAGGTAAGCATTCATGTCAGAAGTTACAGAAAGGACAAACTATCCAAAGACATCCAAAGACATAAGAAAGGAAGTTAAAGCAGAAATTACTGAAATAAGAAATAATCATACAGGACACTAAGGAATCTTAAGTTAATTTTTATAAAATAAAAATGACACTCTTCGTGGGATGGACTGAAACAGAAAACAGACACCACACATCAGGAGTAAAAGGGCATTCATTTAAAGATAAAAGAATATTATAAAAAGCTTGACATTTTTCCATTAAAAAGCGTACTTGTTTCCTCGCGAGAGAGCGCCCACAGCGTGGGAAGGCGGCGCGGGAATCCCAAGCGGACTCCGCACTGTCCAGGTGAAGCTGGATGAGGGGCTCAGATGCACAAACGGTCAGATCGTGGCCTGAGCCACAGCCAAGAGGCCTGTGCGTAACCAACTGAGCCCCCAGGTGCCCCAAATTTGAAAATTTTAGGTGAGACAAATTTCTAGAAAAATATGTTACCAAAACTCAGAAAGGAAGATGATAATCTGAGATCAAAATCCTAATTTAAAATTTGTCTGCAAAGATAATTATGGGCCCAGATGGTTTAATCTGTGGTTCTACAAAATATTTAAGGAAAGAATAATGCAAGTCTTACTTCACCTCTAACAGAGAACCAGAAAATGAGCAAACATTCTTCAGATGTTTTACGAAGCAGGCAAACCCTTGATACCAGGACCTAACAAAAACACTACAAAAAAGTCACTAAAAAACCCTAAACAAAATCCCTAACCAAGTATCATATAAAAATAATAAATCACCATAAATTATACACTTAACCACATGAACAGAAAATAGGGGAAAAGTCCTATGATGATCTCAACTGAAACAAGCATTGATAAGATTCAACATCACCTCTGATAACTTTTTTTTAGTGCTTATTATTTTTGAGAGAGAGAGCAATGGAGGGGTAGAGAGAGAGGGAGACAGGATCCAAGGGGCTTGAACCTAAGAACTGTGGGATCATGACCTGAGCCAAAGTCAGACACTTACAGAGACACTCAGCGCCATTCCTGATAAAAAACCTAACAATGAAATCTGGCCATTTGTAGCAAAGTGGATGGACCTCGAGGGTGTCATGCTAAGCGAAATAAGTCAGGCAGAGAAGGACAGAAACCATATGTTTGCACTCAGAGGTCTAACAGGAGAACAGGAGAAACCTAGCGGAGGACCAGGGGGAGGGGAAGAGGGAAAGAGAGTTGGGGGGAGAGAGGGAGGCAAATCATGAGAGACTCCTGAATACTGAAAACAAACTGAAGGCTGAAGGGGGAGGAGGAAAGGGGAGGTGGTGGTGATGGAGGAGGGCTCTTGTGGGGAAGAGCACTGGGTGTTGTATGGAAACCAATTTGACAATAAACTATTAAAAAAAAAAGTAACAAATTAGGGATAGACTGGAACTTCCTTAATTTGCTAAGTTATTTATTTAGAAAATAAATAAAGCAAGGCCCCCCAACAACCTCTACCAAACAACTTACTTAATGGTAAAAAGATTTCTCTTTGAGACTTGGATTCCCACAGTCACAAATTAACTATATTCAGTTCAGCGAAACAAAACAAGTAAGAGGCATAAGGACTGGGAAGCAAAACACTCAAATTCATAGGCAATAGGATTACATAAAAAATGAAAATCCCAAAGCTGTAAGGAAACAGAACCCGTGAGTTTGGCAAGGCTGACAGATGAAACGTCAAATAGAAAAACCAACTGCATTCCTATCTATCCACAGCAAACAACTGAAACTGAAATATTTTATAAGATATCATTTGTATCTCAAACCATCAAATATTTGGGAATTGAGGCATCTGGTTGGCTCGGTCTATTAAGAGTCCGACTTTGGCTCAGGTCATCATTTTGCAGGAGTTCGAGCTCCACATCAGGCTCTGACAGCTTGGAGTCCGGAGCCTGCTTCAAACTCTGTGTCTTCCTCTCTCTCTCTGCCCCTGCCCCGTCCATGCTCTTTTTCTCTCTCAAAAATAAACATTAAAAAAAATTTTTTTTAGGGGCGCCTGGGAGGCTCAGTCGGTTAAGCATCCAGCTTCAGCTCAGGTCATGATCTCACGGTTTGTGGGTTTGAGCCCGTGTCGGGCTCTGTGCTGAAAGCTTAGAGCCTGGAGTCTGCTTCAGATTCTGTTTCTCTCTCTCTCTCTCTCTCTCTGACCCTCCCCTGCTTGCGCTCTCTGTCTCTCAAACATAAAAAATAATAATAATAAAAAATAAAAAAGACTTTAAAAAATCTTTGCTAAAAAAGTTTTTTTAAATAATAAAACCATCAAATATCTGAGAATAAGTCTAATAAAACATAAGACCTCTCTAAAGAAAATCCTAAAATGCTTTTATTAGATTTTTTAAAACACACACACACACACAAAATAGAAAATGCCCATGTTGGAAGAAGACTCAGTATTATGGAAACTTTTTCTTAAAAAGGAAAAAGATGTAAATTAAACTACCTTAAAATAATGACCTTCTTTTCTTAAAAGTACTGCATTAAGAGAGTAAAGAGTCAAGATCCAGATGGAAGAAGTCTATCCAGAATACGTGAAGAACTCCTTCAAATCAGTCCGGAATGGTGGCCAGTGTGACGGAACGGCTCGAGGCCTCGCCAAGGAAACCCCACGCGCGGCCGCTCAGCGCGGGAGAGCGTTACAGAAACCGTGCAGCGGGAAGGGGTCTTATAAATGGTGTATGAGGTTGTTTTAACAAAGATGGACGCCACATGTAAAGTTCAAAAGTGAAACAGACTAAGCTACAGGGACATCAGTCAATATAATCATTACTTCTGAGGAGAAAACGAAGAGGAGTAACTGGCAGGAAACCACAGGGACTCTGCCCGGCCCCAGGGTTCTGCCTCCAGACCGGACTGCTGACTCCCCGGGATCTGCTCCGCGACAAAACATTAGGCGCCTCGGTTTTTTCTCTGCACTTTCTGTATGTGCTACACTTCACAGCACAAACGGTTGAGAGCAGAAGCTTATAAACTCTAGGGGCCCCTGGGGGCTCAGTCAGCTAAGCCTCTGACTCCTGATTTCGGTTCAGGTCTTGATCTCACCGTCCAACTGGGTTTGAGCCCTTCTTTCCTGCCTGGGATTCCCTCTCGCCCTTCCCCTCCCCCACTTGCATGCGCACGCGCGCTCTCTCTCTCTCTCTCTCTCTCTCTCTCTCAAAATAACTTCAAAAATAAAATTCTAAATACTGCAAGCATACAGTGTTTGGGGAGGCCTGCAGGTAAAGGCCCCCGGCTGTTGCAAGGAGGAACATACAATGACAGAATCTTTTTGGCAAGACAGTATTGACAGGATCTATCAAAAATCAGTCTAGCAATTTTACTCCCAATAATCTGTCCCACAGATTGTCAGAAGTGGGAACGTCAACATTATTCTTCTAACAGTAACAAACTAAAACCAAATAAATGACGATTTGGCCATGCTAAAGCGCCTGACATTTCAGGAGTGTGGAGGCCGTCCAAGGGCCCTCTTACAAAACAGCCAAGTCCAGTGCGCTGCTGGGCTTGCAGAGGGCAAAGGAAACCCCTAACTCAGTCCTCTCTTCTCCCCCTGCGCCCCAGAATAGCCAGAACTGCGGTTCTGACCAAAGAGCAGACAGGAAGGATGAGCCACCCCGCCGGCAGATGCCGACGGAAGCTCTGCTTCTAGGAATGAGCCACAAAGTGCGGAGTCCAGACGGAGATTTCTCCCTCAGGCCAAGAAACCGTATCTTCTCGGGAGGAGAGCATCCCCGTTTAGGTCCAGGAATCCCGCAGACGAAGATCAGACACACGAACGCCCAGTCATGAACCATTAAAAACCCAGACAGACAACAAAGCATGGATGAAGCAGCCGAAGTAACAGATTTTTTTTTTTACCTCTAAGGTTTTATCATGTATTTGATACCAGATACAGAATAGAATCTAAAATAACTATTCATAAGTTGTTTGAAGGACTGAAAGCTGGGACTTGAAAATGGACAGGCCACAGGAGCTGTCAGAATTACCCAGGGGAGGTCTGCGGGGACCAAGCAGAACTTTGAGAAATTAAAAACATAACTATTGAAAGAGAATGCTCCTAGAACAAATAAACTGGCAGACTAGACCCAGGTGAAGAAAGACTCCACGAACGGGCAGGCGAAACTGAAGAAATACCTAGAACGTAGTACAGAGACAAAGAAATGAAAACTAGGGAGGCGCAGTTATGACATGCTGAAGACATAAAATGAGGTTTGACCTGTATCTAATCAGAGTCCCAGGAAAAGGGAATAGGATAATGGTGAGGAGAAAATATGTGAAGAGAAAATGGCTAAAAATGTTCTAGAATAGAAGATACAAACCCAGACAGAAGCAGCACACGACACACAGATGAAGACGGATAGACACAAAGGGCGCCACGCCTAATCACAAGGCACTAAGATGTCACGTAACGAGAGGGAAAGACAGGCTCCTAAAAGCAGACGTGGGCAGCCGGACGGACACCTCTGAGCAGCCCCACACGTCAGGTGACGCCGCGCAGGGAAAACCACTTGACCCCTTCTTCAGTCTTAGCAAACGATGATCCTTCAACACTATGGAGAAAGAGAAACATCCAAATACACAGGAGGTAGAATTTTCCAAAAGACTTTTACGAAGTTGTTATTTATTTATCTTGAGGGAAAGAAAGTGAGTAAGGAAGGAGCGAGAGACCGGAAGAATCTCAAGCAGGCTCTGTGCCGTCACTCATGTAATTTCTAAAGGGTTTACTTGCGTGGATGCGTGGAGCCTGGGTGGTGGCTCGGTTGTCTGACCCTTGATTTCAGCTCAGGTCATCATCTCACAGTTCATGAGATCGAGCCCCGTGTCAGGCTAGGAGTGGCAGCATGGAGCCTGGGATTCTCAATCTCCCTCTCTCTCTCCCCCTCCCTCTTGCTCTCAAAATAAATACATTTTTTTAAAAACATAATAATATTTACCTGAAGAAGAGGAAAACTATAAACAATTGTAGGCCAATATATTAAACTTTGATGAAACAGACAAACTCCTAAAAAGACACAAACTATCAAGACTGACTCAAAGAAAGAGACAATGTCATCAGACCTACAAAGAAGACTGAACCAGGCATCCAAACACTAACTACGAAGACAAGTGCAGGCCCAGGTGACTCCACCATTGAATTCTATCAAATACTTAAAGAATAACTAACATCACTCCTTCCCAAACCCCTCCAAAAAGTAAGAAGCTGGAATCCTTCCCAACTGACCTGACAAGGCCAGTATTACCCGATACCAAAACCAACAGACATCATAAGAAACAGAAATTGCAGACCAGTATCGCTTATAAATGGGGATACTGTAATCCTCAACAATATAATAGCAAATTGAATCCAGCAGCATATACACAGGATCGTCCGCCATGACCAAGTGTGATTTATCCCAGGAATGGGAGTTTGGTTTTAACATTCAAAAGCAAATGAATGTAATATGCCTTATCTACAAATAAAAAAAAAAAACATGATAATCTCAATTGCTACAGAAAAGACCTCTGATAAACTCCAATATCCTTTCTTGATAAAAACACTTAACAAATTAGGAAAAGAAGGGGACCTTCCTCAACCCGATTACAAGATTATCTATGAAAAGCCCACAACTAGAACCTACGTAATCATCAAAGACTGAGCGCTGTGCCAGCAAGCCCAGGAACAAATCCGGGATGTCGCTTCTTGCACCCCTGGCCCACACGGCACTGAAGAGTCTAGCTAGGGCAGCTCTGCAAGAAACAGGCACAAAAGGCATCCAAATTGGAAAGGAAGAAGAAAAATTCTCCATTCAAAGATAATCTTATATAGAAAGACTTCTAATCTACTACAAATCTATTAGAATAAAGGAATTCAGAAAGGCTGCAAGCTACAAGATCTGCAAAAACAAACCGCATTTCTATATACTTGAAACAATCAGAAAGCAGAACAAAAATCCGTCAACACCAAAGAAAAACAAAACTTCCAGGAATAACTTAAAGTACAAAATGCATGTGCTGAAAACCACAAGATCTAAGTAAACTGGAAAGCTTCCCCTGTTAACAAACTGTCAGGGGCGCCTGGGCGGCTCAGTCGGCTGGGCGTCTGCCTTCGGCTCAGGTCATGATCTCAAGGTTTGTGGGTTCGAGCCCCACGTCAGGCTCTGTCCTGACAGCTAGCTCAGAGCCTGGAGCCTGCTTCGGATTCTGTTTCTTCCTCTCTGACCCTCCCCTGCTCACATTGTCTGTCTCTGTCTGTCAAAAATAAATAAAAAACATTAAAAAAAATTTTTTTAAATAAAAAAGACCTGGCCGGGGACCATGGGGAGAGGAAGGGGGAAAGAGAGCTGGGGAGAGTGAGGGACACAGATCATGGGAGACTACTGAATACTGAAAACGAACCATGGACTGAAGGGGGAGGGGGAGGAAAGGAGGGGGGTGATGGTCATGGAGGCGGGCACTTGTGGGGAGAAGCACTGGGTGTTATATGGAAACCAATTTGACAAAATTAAAAATTAAGATGTAAAAAATTTTAAAAAAAGATGTAAACAGAAAAAAATAAATTAAAAAAAGAAATGTATTAGTTAATTTTTAAAATATAATAAAAGATTTAAAAAATTAAAAAAAAACTATGACTTACTACTGTAAAGACGGCCATTCTAACCAAAGTCATCTACAGATTCACCTCAATTCCTATAGCAACCAGCTGGCTTTGCAGAAATTGGCAGGCTGATTCTAAAATACATATGGAGGGGCGCCTGGGTGGCTCAGTCGGTTAAGCGGCCGGCTTCGGCTCAGGTCATGATCTCACAGTTCATGGGTTCGAGCCCCGCGTCGGGCTCTGTGCTGACAGCTAGCTCAGAGCCTGAAGCCTGCTTCAGATTCTGTGTCTCCCTCTCTCTCTGACTCTCCCCTGCTCACACTGTCCCTCTCTGTCTCTCAAAAATAAATAAAAGACATAAAAAAAAATTTTTTTAATAAAATACAAATAGCAAAAATAATCTTAAAAAAGAATAGCAAAGTTGGGTAACTTACACTTCCCAATTTTAAAATTTACTAAAAAAAAAAAGTAATCAAGACAGGGTACCGGTATAAGTATAAACATATATAGATCAAAAGAACACAACTGAGCATCCAGAAATAAACCTACATCATCGTCAGTGGACTTCAGCAGGAATGCCAAGACCATTCAGTGGGGAAAAAAGCCTTTGCAACAAATGGTGCTAGACAGCTAGACTTCCACATGCAAAGAATGAATGAAGTTGGATCCCTACTCACATCATATATGAAAACTAACTCAGAATGGACCAGAGAACTAAATATAAGAGATAGAGCTATAAAACTCTTAGAGGAAAACAGGAAACTATCCATGACCTTGGATTTAAGCAATGGATTCTTAGGACACCAAAAGCATGAAAACAAGAAAAAAATGAATAAATTAAACCTTATCAAAATTTAAAACATTTTTGCATCAAAGGGCATTTTCAAACAGGAGAAACAACTAACAGAATGGAATAAAATTATTTGCATAGTGTGTCTAATCAGGGCCTACTACCTACAATATACAGGTTGCTTATAGCTCAACAAGAGAAATTACAGAATCTACAAGTGGGCAAAGGATCTGAGTAGACATTTCTCCAAAGAAGAGATACAAATGGGCAACGACACATGAAAACATGCTCTTATTGTGGGAAATGAAAGTCCCAACGAGGTCCCCCTTCACGCCCCCAGGATGGCTAAAATTAAAAGGACAAAGAACAAGTGTTGTTGAAAATACGGACGGGTTGGGGGGTCTGGGTGGCGCAGTCCGCTAAGCATCTGACTTCCGCTCAGGTCCTGATCGCCCACGGCTGTTGGTCACTTCCAGCCCCATGTCCAGCTCTGTGCCGACTGACGGCGGGGAGCCTGGAGCCTGCTTCAGATTCTGTGTCTTCCTCGCTCTCTGCCCCTCCCCCATTCTCTCTCAAAAATAAACGTTAAAAAAATTTTTTTTTAATTAAGTGGGAATGTGAAATGGGACAGCCACTCCAGAAACAGTCTGGGAGATCCTACATATGCAGCTGAGAAAAATCCAAACGTCCGCACAACAGTTTTTCCACCAATTTTTATAACAACATTATTCATAATAGCCAAAAAGTGGAAACCTTCAATGTCCACCAGTGATAAATGGAGAAAGTGACATGTGCCCGTGGAGTGGAGTACTCTTCGTCTGTAAAAGGCGGGCAGTACTGATGGGCGCTACACCTGCCCATGAACCTGGAAACCCTGCCTCATGAGGGAAGCCAGTCCCAACGGACCAAGAATCGAAGAACTCTCTAGTTGCTGTGTCCGCAGAGACAGGAAGCAGCTTGGTGGTGGCTTAAAGCCGGGGGCTGGGGGGAGGGGAAGAGACTTCTTTCTGAAGTGATGACCGGGGATCGTAGCACATACAGTGGAAACCACAGAGTTACTTTAAACAGGTATGTGGTATGACGTGTAAGTATCTCAATAAGCCCATTATAGAAAAAAGGCAACAGAAGGAGGATCTAAGATGCAAGAACTCTGGGCAAAGACAGGAGAGAACAAGACAAGGAGCACACCAGACAACCAGCTGCCTGAGAGGTCGGAGTGAGAGGTGGAGTGAGCCCGGTGCCCCGGGCTGGATGCGTGGAGGGGCAGGACAGGTGGCGAAGTCACTAATTAGCACGAGACTAGACAAGTCACCCCTAGAAGGACAGGAGCAGAATGTGTAACTTCCAAACCAGTAGAGCGAAAAATGGAACCTAAAAACTGACAAGCAAAAGTAAAGCGGTCAGCGAGCCGCAGGCCCGGGGCCCAGTCCAGCTCGCCACCCGTTCCGTCAACGCGCGGTGCCGGCCGGGCCGGGGCTCCCCCTGCACCGGACGGCCCGCTGAGCACGTGTAACGGAGGCCGGAGGCCCTGCAGCCTCTAACGCATCTGTCCAGCCCTGCAAACAGGCACATCAAGGGTCTCTTCGGGCTGCAGTTTCCTGACCATCGAGATGAAGGTACTGGTCCCTCAGCTCATCAGAGGGATGAGGCTCACTAAGTTTTTGAAGGAATTTCACCTGTAGCATCAGAATGTTCTCCACTCGCTCCACCATTTCCCTTCACAACCATCCCTCTTCAGGTTCCAACCTACCAGAACCTAACGCTCTAAACCAGAGAGGCGGATTCGTACATCCCAACACCAAGACCTCAGTCACGTTCCGTTAAATGTGTGCTGGCAGCCAGCGCATCTGATGCGGGCAGAACCCCAGACGGTGAGAGGGAGGAGTTCCGGAAAGGCGCCCTGCTGACCACGGGCACACCTGTGCGGCGCGCTCACTGCTGGAACCTTCCCCATGAGCCTGTTCTTCAGGTTCACCTGCTGGTGGAAGAAACAATGTTTCTTCACTGAGTACCCGTCACAGAGCCTCCCCCGACGACGGCATCCGGCAAAGACAGGGACGCCGAGGCACGCCATGATTTCATCCCGGCCTGTGCGCGTGCAGTGTGGTCACGTGTGTTCTCCACCAGCACCCGTCGCCACACGGATGCCTTGACTTGACCTTTTATAGCCACACCCACCTTCCTTCCATCTCCCCCCCAAACCACGGCCACCACTCATCTTTGTCATTTCAAGAATGTCGGAGAGGGGCGTCTGGCTGGCTCAGTCAGCAGAGCCCACAACTCTTGATCTCAGGGTTGAGAGTTCAAGTCCCACGTTGAGTACACGGATTACTTAACACCTTCAAGCGGCGCGTGGGTGACTCAGTCAGTTAAGCGTCGTGGTCTCATGATTTGGGAGTTTGAGGCCCGCACTGCACTCCATGCTGACAGCTCGGAGCCTGCTTTGGATTCTGTGTTCCTCTCTCTGCTCCTCCCCTGCTTGCACTCTCTCTCAAGAATAAACATACATTTAAAAAATTGTTTAATAATAAAATAAAACCTTTAAAAAAGAATGTCCTAGACACAGTCCTATTGTGTGACCTTCGGGACCTGGCTCTGTCACCCCATATGGCTCCCTGGAGGTCTGGCCATGTCACATGTTGCTCAGCTGTGCCAGCGTGTCACCTGATGGCAGACACCTGGGATGTGCCCAGTGCTCAGGGCTTGTGAGAAGCCCTGACACATGTCCAGCGGAGAGAGGCCAGGCGGCAGGGTTCGTGCGGGTTTGGTTTGTGAGGAGCTGCCGTGTTTCCCCACGTGGCTCCCTGCCCGCCCCTGGTGTGGCCGAGCGCCCCGTCTCTCTGCGGGGGGCCCGGCACCAGCCCAGGGAGCACCTGCCTCAGCCAGCCTGGCAGCGGGTGGTGACTGCCTGGTTCTCTCACCACAAAACTGTGTTTACATTCAAAGTTAAAAACCAAATAGAAAAGTAATCCATATTCATTTGGTAACAGTTTTGAAAACTATAGTAACGTGTAAAGAAGTCTTTCATACCGCTTCTTTTGGAAAGAGAAGCAATACTGTTACTTCTTCCTAAATCAACGCCCCCAAGGTGTAGACAACACAGGGCAGACTGTCACTCCTCTGGTGCAGAGGCTCCGTGTCTGGCTGTCTCCCCACCCCGACCCTGCGCTTGGGAGGGGACCGCCTCCATCCGCGTCCACGCGCGGGGCCCCGAGCAGGTGAGCCCAGAGGGCAGCTGCCGGAACGCATGGCAGAGGGTCATCACTCTGCCCTTCCCTCGTGGCCCTCACTCATGACCCCGGTGGCATTTAGTGGAACCTGTGACGGCGCAGTGAGGCCTACGGGCCCCTCTCCTCCCTCTTGGGATGTCGTGATAACAGTGTAGGACACGGTCCGCCACAAAAGCTCAGGCACCGCAAGGCGTCTGCAGCAACTGCCGTGAGACCAGCTCTGGTTTCTCTTGGCAGAGTCGGGGTTCCTGCTGACCTGACAGTGGTTGTTGCCACATTCATAATGGAGGAGACACCGGATTTCAGTCAGAGCATAAACACGCCTTCTTCTCTGCAAGTTCAGTGAGCCTCAGAGTCCCCCAGCGGGACCAGGCCTCCTCCTCGGGAGGTCCTCCGAGGCTGCCCTTGGACTGAGTTCTGGGGGGGGGGGGGGGGGGCGCCGCCCACGAACAGCCCCTCGAGGATGGGGCAGGGCTGGGTCCGGGTAGCCTGGAGCCAACAGGAGGAACTGAAATCCTCCCTGAAAGCTAGGGTGCCAGGCTGTCACCTCCCCCAGGCCACCTGGGGGAAACTCAGCCACATTTTTTTAAGTCCCAATTTTTCTGCTTTAACCACTGGGGAGAGGTGATGGAAAACCTCAAGCTCGTGTTAGGAACCTAAGGAGCACACAGTGTTTCCAGAAGGGTCTGCCCACCTTCGTCAGTGCAAAGGCCACCGTCCCGTCGTCCTCAGTGGAAAGATCAAGCAGCTTCTGGTAAAACGCTTCATCATAAGGCCCGTCTATTTGCAATGTTTTTCTGAAGGAGAAAGCACAAAACAACGGGATGGCAAGGCTGCCTGGAAACGGCTCCTGGAACTGCTAACAATTCAACGGTCACACGTCTGCCTTTAAAGAACATCTAGAGGACCCACCGCGTCCTGCCACTAAACGTTCTCAAGTGCTAGTTTTCAGCAGAACGTGCAGGACCAGAACCAGGAAGCCGAGAGGGTCTCCTGCTGTGACAAACGGCTTCCTGTCAGAGACACTAGTGAGGGGGCCGGGGCGGGGGTCCAGATCAGGGGACAAGCCTGTGGCGGGGACCCAGGAGACCCAGGAGACCCCGGGGAGGGAGGGCGGCCAGGCGGCGGGAGCGGCCGCCCGTGCGTGGAGCAGCACTGCCCCCTGCAGACTCAGCCGATGCCCCACCCCTGCGGCAGGAACCAAACCCGGGCTGGGCAGGCAGTCCTGGGGCGACCCCAGCCCCCAGCCCCGTCTTCCCCTCAGCAGTGCTCGGGGCCCCCTCAGCCCGGGCAGCACAGGGGGCCCGGGCCTGGGCCTCACCTCTCCTCGGGGAACTCCTCCAGGTAGCGCTCAACCCGCCGGTACAGAGGGTAGAGGCCTTCGATGTCCAGCAGGTCCAACATCTGCACCTGGAGGGCTTTGTACAGAAGACAGCCCTTCGGTAGCCCCGGGCGCTCCAGGGCGCCTTTTCCTACCAGGACACCGGGAAAACAAGAGATTTACTGTCAGGGCCGGAGCACAGCGGGGGCCTGGGCCGAGCCCTGCCTCACGGAGCGCTGGGGCCTGGGGCCCCGGGTCTCACTCCTGCTTCTCCCTGTCAGGAGTCTCCCAACTCCATGCCCCAACCCGGGTCTCCGTGCAGAGACGGCCCTCAGTCTAGATTAACCAAGCACAAAATTTAAAGTGACCATACCGATGCCACCAAATCTGCACGACTTTGTCTGCAAAGCCCAGAACCACAGCCCAGGCTGATGGGTGGGTGGCCATACAGGGTGGCGGTCCGAGCTGCTACAGACACTCACAGCAGGAAGCAGTCATCGTGGTAAGTGCGGGCACGAGGTCCGTCCCGCACACCAGCGTCCTGGGGTCCCTGCTGTGCAGCAGGCGCCCTGAGCCCTGAGAACACGGGGCCCCGGCCCAGCCCTCAGCCTTCCAGGGAGCAGCCGTGTCCCATGAACAGACGCCAGGATGGGTCTGGGTCCTCTCGGGGGGAGCCGCAGCTGCCCAGTGCTCTGCCCTCTGACCCCTCCTGCCGCTGGCAGGACGCCCTCAGCCACAGCAGACGGGGAGAGCACACGCACCCAGCAGGGGCAGCTGCGGAGGCCGCAGGCTCTGCGAGCACTGCATCACCTGCCTCGTGGTCCGTAAAAGTTCAGAGGAAACCATCTGCTGATACCCATTTGGGGATTATGCAGAAATAACAGATTACAAAGTAGGGTGTAGAACACGATTGGTCTTAAGACCATGCATCCCGTGGGGTCAAGTTTACGTCGGACCATGTCTGGGAAGGTCTGGAAGAGAAGTCCCAGGTGCCTCAGCAGCCAGCGTCCGTCTGTATGCCCTTCCAGACACTATCTACTTAAAAGCCCAAGTATGGGCAGCATTCTACCAAAATCTTCTGAAATGATCAGGTATCACTTTTTCAAGAAAAAAGCCACAGCACTCATTTCTGCTACAGAAAGTGTGGCACCAGGGACAGACGAAAGGCCGCCTGTCAGGCCCGAGCGTCGGCAGCACCTGAAGGCCGTGAAGGAGCAGGGCCACGGTCGCCCCGCACCTCGCGCTGCGGCCGTCCTCCCGGGGCCACGGGAGCCAGCAGTGTGCCTGCCCTGAGCCTTCCCGTGACCTCCAAAGTCAGCTCCTGGCTGGGACTCCACAAACCACAGGCCTGACCTGTGCTGGAGCCCGCCAACGGGTGGCAAAGGGACAAATGAGGAGCCCGTGAACATCCACAGCAAAAACCAAACCACCCATGGGGGCCACCTCAAAGCCGAGACACCCACTGAGTCACAGCTGGCCCCCCAACAAAGAGCCCTGAGCTGTTGGGACCCTGACCCTCAGAGCCTCGGTTTTCCACCAGCCACAGAAAACCCACCTCCAGGGTGGCAACCACGAGACAGGAGAATGTACAGAAAGCCCTCAGCAAACCACAGAGGACACACAGACACGGGGGGGGGGGGGGGGGGGGGGGGCTTCAGGGAAACCTTACAGCCCAAACGTGTACTGCAATTTATAACCCAGATAAAAGAGGAGACGGGGAGGGCGAGGGCCTCTCCCCGCCCAGGCTGGAAGGCAGTGAGGACAGCTCTGGGGAGCCCTGACGGGCCCCAGGCTGCACCCACGAGAGCTCCGTGAGGCCAGGCAGGACCCCAGCAGGACACGCCACACGCGCGCCCGCGCCCAGCGAGGCCTACCTTGGCGGCGCAGGCTCCTGCCGAAAGGGCTGGCTTCGCAGACACGCGGGCCCCGCGGCCCGGGCCCCGGCCTCAGGGCGCCGGCCCGGGCCTTGTCGCAGCCGCTGAGGAGCACCCGCGTGATGACGCGCACCAGCTCGCGGATCACGGCCCTGGTGCAGTGGGGCCCGCCGGCCAGGCCGTTGGACGGGAAGAAGAAGGGCTTCAGGTGGTGTGCGAGCTCGCTCCAGTCGGCCGCGGGGCTGCGGGCGTCTTTGCAGCCGTAGATCAGCTCACCGTTCTTCAGACGGGGAGAGAGACAGGGCAGGCTCAGCCCCACGGGCCGGGGAGACCCCTGTCCCTGCCCGCTGGGCAGCCGCAGGGACGGGACTTCCTGTCTGCCTCCATCTGGGTTTCCCAAACCCACCCTCACGCACCGTGTCACTGACCAAGAGGCAAATCCCACCAAGAACACGAAAAAGAAAATTGTTCTCAAAACCCGAAGGCCTGGCCCGAAACACAAAGCCTCAGGAGAACGCGCACCACACGGGGCCTCGGGCGGCGCAGCCTCGAGCCCAAACTCCCCAAGACCCCAGCCTGCGGCCCGAGAAGCCACGTGATGCCCGTGCCACAGCCGGACTTCTCCGCCACGCGGGGGTCAGCCCACCCGTCCTCCGCCAGGGTCCTGAGCGTGGAGAGTTTCAGCCTCAAGGCCATCCTGCCTTTCAAAACCAAGTCTAGCAAAGAATCCCCCACAGCACTGGCACTCGCAGGGCTGTGAGCAAGGATGCCCAGCAGGCTCACCCCGTGACCCCTGAGCGGCAGCCACCCCAGGGGAGTGACCGACTCCTTGCCCCTGGCACCCACACCTGAGAGACGGGGCAGTCGGCAGCCTCCACATGGTCCCCAGCGGCCCCTTAAAACACGCTGCAGCCTGTCCCCACTGCGAAGGCAGAACACCCGCACGTCCCCTACAAGACCAGGGTGCAAGAGCTGTCGGGGCTCCCCGCCCACGCCTCCCCTCCAGCCGCGCGGCCACACTGATGGGCCCCGGGAGCCCCTGTGGCCAGGAGCCGTCCTACAGCATGTCTCAGGCCCTGGCCGAGCTGTCAGAGGGGACACAGCCTCCTGAGGGCCAAGCTGTTGGAGAGGACACTGCCTTCAGGGGGTAGAGCCAGAGCTGGCCGTGCTGCTCAAGTCCAGGCCCCCAAAACCGTGAGAGACAGCATGTGGCTGTTACGCCGCAGAGAAGACAGAGGAGGGGAGTCACAGCTCTGTCCCCAGATGGCACAGGAGAAACCAATCCAGCCTCGGAGGTGTGGGCAGGGCTTTCCCTCCTTATCGAGCTGGGGGGGTTCAGCGGCGTGCGCAGTGCCTCCCCAGGTGTCCTGTCACACATGCACGCTCACAGGTATGGGCGTCCGGGCAAGAGGCACACAGCTGCAGCCTCTGCTGGCCATGGGGCTGGGGAACCCTCACGACATGACTGGCCCTGGACACAGGCCCTGCTGCAGGAGGAAGGCGGAGGGGAAGCAGGAGTCCCGGGGGAAGCGGACCAGAGTGCAGCGCTAAGCCTAACTGGGCACTGGGAGCTGCAGCGCGGAGGCGGGCCCAGGCCCGGCCACAGTCCAGGGCAGGAGCCACCTCAGCCCCCGAGAAGCTGCGCTTCTCCAGGCCTGTGAGCCCCCGAGGGACTGCTGGACAGCGGAGGGCCTCTTCTCCCCGGTGCCCAATACCTAGACAGACAGAGCTGCTCAAGCCACGTGACATTCTGTGGGGCGTCGCCGTGACATTCCGTGGGGCGTCACCATCCAGGCGCCACGTCAAAGCTGCATGTCCCCCACATCTCACAAGTGTCCAGGGTGGGGGTGGACGCAGCCACAGCGGTGGGGTTGGGCTGACGGGGAGAAGGCTCCCACAGCAGGCAATGGCACCGACCGTGCGCCAGGCAGGAACCCACACCTGAACTTGAGAACCAACGCCCGACTCACAGGCCATGAGTCACCTGCGGCGAGGGGCTTCGTGCTCCAGGCACGACCTTAAGAAGCCATGCCAGGGGCGCCTGGGTTACTCCGTTGGTTAAGCGTCCAGCAGTAGGTTTTGGCTCAGGTCATGCATGATCTCACATTCTGTGGGATCGAGCCCCACATCGGTCTCTGTGCTAACAGTGTGAAGCCTGCTTTTGATTCTCTGTCTCTCTCTCACTCTTTCTCCCTGTCCTCTGCTTGTGCTCTTTCTCAAAATAAGTAAACATTTTTTAAAAAGCCGTTCTGCGTGCCTTCTCCTAACTCACTCTTTTGAAACTACTGTCTCAACCTCTGCATTTTTTCCATTCCGATCTCAACAAAAGCAAGCATGTGCCCAAGATTCTCAGATCCGGACCCAGCCCCACCCTAGGGGCCAAGCCACTGACTTCCCTGTGGGCCCGACAGGCAGGCACAGTCAGAAGAGAGTCCACGGGAAAAATACCAGACTCACGGAGGGTTCCAGATCAATCCGCAATTTAGAAGAATTTATCTTTAGGCTTTAAATATGAAATTCCTTCAGTCTTCGAAACAATTAAAAAATCAGAACTGCGGAGGAGTTAAGATGGCGGGGAAGCAGAGGGACGCCGGGCTCTCCTCGCCCCTCAAGCCCAACTGTACTGCGGCCAGAGCACGTGGAAAACCCAGGAAATCCGTCTGCAGAGAGGCAGAACGGTCCCCACGGTGGGGGGGACACAGCTGGGCAGGTGTGAGACGCGTGGACAGTGCCCTTCGGAAGAGGTCTCTCACGCCCCGAGGACGGAGTCCCTGCAGGTGCCGGCCCAAGGCTTCACGCCGCAGGCAGAGAGGCGCGGGGCGGAGCCGCAGGGGCCGAGTCGTGATGCCCCAGGACTGAGTCCCAGAAGCGCACCACCGAGAAAACACGGAGGGCTGGGACACGTGGTGAGCTGTTGTGTGAGGGCTGACTGAGCAGCGGGGGTGTGAGGTCCCCCCTCCGGGGACGGGGGCCTGGGGTGGCACCACCTGCCCTTCAACAGCGCAGCAGGACTTCGGAGATCGGGACCACTCGCACCAGACCCCGTCCCTGTCCCTGCCAACGGCTCATCGACGGGGGCAAGACTGAGCCTCTCCAGATCAGCACAGCCAGCGCCCGATGCACCGAGCACGCTGGCAATCGAGCGCTTGAAAATGCTACCCTCAGGTACCCTTGTTTTTCCTGCTGGAATCAGGCTAATAGTTTGATTTTTTTTTTCATTTCCTTTTAATTTTTTTTTTTAGATCAGGCTTTTTAATTTTCTTCATTCTTTTTTTCCTTTTTAATATTTATTTTTGAGAGACAGAGAATGAATGAGAACACAAGCAGGGAGGGGCAGAGAGAGGGAGACACAGCATCCGAAGCAGCTCCAGGCTCTGAGCTGTCGGCACAGAGCCCAACGCAGGGCTCGAACCCACGAACCGGGAGGATCGTGACCTGGCCGAGCCGCCCAGGCGCCCTCCCTTCTTTTCCTCTGGAATCACTTCTATAGTTTGATTTTCCGGGGTTTTTGTTGTTGTTCCCTTTCCTTTTCGGTTTTAGAATCAAGTGTTTTATTTTTCCTCCTTTTCCCAAGCTTACTTCAACAAACAAATCACAGCACACCTAGTGAAAGGTCCAAACGCTCCCCCGCCGCGAGCCAGGAGGAGCTCTGCGCAGGACTGGCCGCTGGGGGCCAGCACCCGTGAGCAGAGTGCACACAGCACCCGCCGGAAACGCTTCCTGAAGGGCCAGGCCCTGGACACCGTGTGACCCCTTCTTCATACGGCAGACACACAGCACGCTTTTAACACACACAAAAACAGAAGCTTAGCCAAAGTGAGAAGATGGAGGAATTCTCCCCAAGAGAAAGGTCAAGAAAGAAATCACAGCCCGGGACTTGCTCAAAACGGATACAAGCAATATTATCTGACCAAGAATTCAAAACAACAGTCCTACCAGGTGCACAGAGCTCCAGACCAACCCTGCTGCAGAGGTCAAGGGCTCTGAACTCGTCAGGATGAAATTAATGCTGTGACTCAGATGCAAAACAAACTAGACACAGTGAGAGCGAGGAATGAAGAAGCAGAGAAGACAGGTGAAATAGAAAATAAAATCATGGAAAACGATAGTGAAAAACGGAAAGGAAATTACTAGATCACAAGGGGAGAATTAAAGAATTAAGTCATTCAATGAAACAAAACAATGTCTGTATCACAGGAATCCCAGAAGGGCAAGAGAAAGGAGCAGACGTTTATCTGAACAAATCCTAACTGAAAACTTCCCTATTCTGGGGGAGGAGACAGACATCCAAGTCCGAGAGGCACAGAGAGCTCCCTTCAAAATCAACAAAAACAGCTCAGCACCACACCATGTCATAGTGACACTTGGCAAATACAAAGATAAAGAACTCTGAAAGCAGCTAGGGCCAAACGGGCTCCAGCCTACAAGAGGAGACATGTGAAGGCAGTGGCCGACCTGTGCGCTGGGACTTGGCAGGCAGGAGGGCGCGGCAGGAAATGTTCGATGTGCTGAATAGGAAAAATATGCAGCCAAGAATCCTTTATCCAGCAAGGCTGTCATCAGGAATAGAAGGAGGGATTAAAGTTTTCCCAGACAAACAAAAACGAAGGGAGTTCATGACTGCTGAACCAGCCCTGCAAGAGATTTTAAGGAGGACTCTCAGTGGAGGGGAAAAAAAGACCAAAGCAGCAAAGACTACAAAGGACCAGAGGATGTCACCAGACACACCAAATCTACAGATAACACAACGGCATTAAAATCATAATATGGAGAGAGCCCACATTCCACCAACTGGTGACTGGATAAAGACGATGTAGTACACGCACAGTGGAATATGATTCAGCGTTTTCAAAACCTGTGAAATCCTGCCATCTGCAATGACGTAGACAGAGCTACAAAGTGTCATGCTAAGCAAAGTAGGTCAGGCATAAAATGACGAACACATGATTTCCCTCATGGAATTTAAGAAACATCACAGATAAACATAGCGGAAGGGAAGAAAAAATAAGATAAAAACAGAAGGAAACAAACCATAAGAGACTCTTAAGGGGCATCTGCATGGCTCAGTTGCTTACGTGTCAGACTTCAGCTCAGGCCATGATCTCACGGTCATGAATTCAAGCCCCCATCAGGCTCTGTGCTGACAGCTCAGAGCCCACTTTGGGTCTTCTGTCTCCCTCTGTCTCTCTCTTTCTTGGTATCTCTCTCTCTCTCAAAAATAAATAAATATTACCCAAAGAAAGGAGAGACTCTTAAATACAGAGAACACAGGGGGTGCCGGAGGGGAGGGGGCGGTGGCTGGGCTGGAGGTGTGACAGGCATTGAGGAGGACACTGGTGGGAGGAGCACTGGGTGTCCTACCTAAGTGATGAATGGCGGCATCCACTGAAACCAATACTTCACTGTATGTTAGCTAACTCAAATTTAAATAAATACATTTTAAACAGAAAAAAAGAATTGATGGTGAGATCTGTCCTCTTTTTCTGGATCCGGGAAGGTGGAGGCAGACGGGGTAAACTCAGTTCTGAGCCAGGTGGGAGAAAGCACGTGGAGCAGGGCGCAGGGGGTCCAAGGCCGGCCACGTACGCAGGCCCTGCTTCTCCAGCACATCCGCACATCCGGCGCGCCTGGACCCCCGGACTCTTGCGCACACGAACGCTGATGAGGACCGTCGCTGGGACTGGGCGCAGGGTGAGGAGGAAGGGAGATGACAGGGAGGACGCGCGGGGACACATCTCTGACACAGGCCACACTGAGCCCTCCCTCCAGGTCTGCGTCGTGGCCCTGCAGAACCCGCCCACTGACAAGACCCGGGTATGAGAAGTTCCCCGAACGATCCCAGAGCCACGGCACAGGCGAGGCCGCCCCTCGAGACGCACAGAAGGGCCCCAGGGACACAGCCCGACAGAGTCAGAGCCACCCGAGCCCGGGAACCCGAGGCGGGCCCGTGGGCGAGGAGCTCACGTCTCACACTCCAGGGGCCACAGGCCCCACGCCTGCAGAACGAGGCTTGGAGAAAGGACTGCAGGGCTTTGCGAAGGCAGCCCCAACCTGGACGCCCTCGTCCGCAGGGTCCCAGAGGCAGGCCAGACCAACGCGCCACGGGTCCGGCCAGCCCGGTTTGGACTCCCACCGGCCCCACCGCTGAAGTGCCCGGAAACGGAAGCGATGCTTACCTTAAATATCTTTAAGTTGTTCTGAGCTTCCTGTAACAAGCTCTTCAAGGCAAAGTGCATTCTCTGCTTATTCCTACAAGGAGGAGACAAGACTGAGGACCGCAAGCAGCCTGCGGGGTGGGCGCGCCTGGGAGCCGCTGCGGAGGCCTTGGGCCTGGCGGCTCCAGGGGCCACAGTCCCCCAGCCTTCCCCGGGGAGTCTCCCCATTGCCGCCCCCAGTGCCCACCCCACTCTCCACCCCTGCCTGGTGGCAACAGCTCCCCGGCCACCACCTCCCACAGGTCAGCCGAGGAGGCGACCCTGACCCCGGGCGAGAACGAAGAGCCCTGCCCAGGTACCCCCCACCCCCACCCCACCCACACCCCTCACAGAACACACCCCACAGCCGTCACATCAAATAACGCTGTCCCCACCCCCCTCCATTCTCTCACCCTGAGTAGAGGTCCAGGGGGCAGTATTTACTTATCTGCTTCCACTTCCCGGTCGCCACCTGTTAAGAAA